>JAOANK020000070.1:839658-850980 GCA_026257165.2 Telfairia occidentalis | reverse complement strand
GTTATACTGTTTCATTCTACTCCAGATTGTTTACAGGAGGTCTCCTGTGCATTATTAATACTAGTTATTGTGTGTTTTATTCCTCTCTACACATTTAGTTCATTTCTAATTTCATCTTACAACTACCTCAAGTTCCTCAACTTGTTTGATCTTCTACTTGACATAAAACAAATTTAGTATACAAAAAGTGGATTTAAACGAACATCATTTGAAAGGGCGAAGAAGTGAGCTTGAAGTTTTTTAAAAAATATATATATATATAACATAATAAAGTTCTACGATTATAGAAAATAATAATTAAAAAATAATTGTAAATATAGCAACCAAAAAAGGGGCAAATAATGCAACAGTAATGTTTTTTAATTTAAAACAATTTTTTTTTAGAATATTACATCACATCTAGGGGAAAAGATTTGAACCGACAACTTTTAAAAGAAATAGAGATACTTACTCAACTATGCTTAATTTATGAATTTACCACCCTACCACACTATAAATTGTGAGCAAATACTTCATACACGATAGCCATACTGACAAGCAACCTTTTAGTCAGCAACATAATCTCTCCATTTAAGGAGAGATTGTGATATACTCATAATTCATATGCATGATTTATATTTAAATTGTAAATTTTGAGTAAAATTTATTTAAATCATGTTTCATACTCCGCAATTTATAACAAAAAAAAATATTCTTATTCATAGTCTTAGAATCACACAATTTCGTTCATCCTATAAAACCTACATTAAAATAAAATGGATAATTTTGTTGAGTGGAAAAATATTTTAGTATATTTGTAAATATAGCAACAATTTCTTGATTTTGCAAATACAACAATTTTTTAAAATTGAATTTTTTATTTCATTCCAATTTTGCTCTTTTCTTAAATATATCGATGATATACTTCCTATAAGATATAATAATTATATATTTAATATTAAGTATACCAATGATATTAGTGACATACAAATATAAAATATATCACTGATACAATATATATCAATGATATATTTTATATTAGATATGTCAATAATATACCTTAAACAAGATAAAATATATCGGTGATATACTTAACATTAGGTATATTAGTAATATATCTGATAGAAAGTATATCATCGATATACCTCTTATATATATCATTTATATACTTCATGTTAAGCATATCAATGATATCAATTAGATACTTTAGAACTCAAGTAAACAATTGTACAACCTATAAAACAGATCTTGTTCAAGTAAGGTCGTGATATCAGTGATATACCTACTATAAAGTTTGTAACTTATATATTTCTTATTAGATATGTCAATGATAGTTGAAATACCTAATTTAAAATGTACCAATGAATATACTTCTTCCTATAGATAAACAACATCATTTTGGTATAGTTCTGAGATGAAAGTTTCGCAGTAAGTTATTCAACTGAAGATCAAAAATTGCAGTCGAGAACTTTGATGGAACCTCAAGTAGAGTTTTCTCTATAGCCCCTCATGTTCTTGCCATGTCGGCCACTGCTATTCCAAGGACACTTGTTCTTGGATCGGATGGGGGATATGTCGCTAACTCAATTTTGCTAAAGATTCAGTAGAAAGGATTGATGCAACATTTTCTTTGCAGTTGATTGATGTGGGGTACATCATTCTAGCGTAATATTTGTCATATTCTAAAACATGATGTAGCGTAATATTTGTCATATTCTAAAACAGTTTTGTTCTTCATTGTTTTGTAATATTTGAAGATATATCTCTTTGGGACATTTTTTTTCTTTTTTCACACTCCCTGAAGCTTCTATCTTTGAATTTTTTCTTCCTTTTTATTTATCAATGAAAAGTTGTGTCTTGCTTAAAAATCTGTACCAATAATATATAGCTTATAGATCTATCGATGATATACTTTAAAACTCAAGGATACAATTGTACAACCTATAGAACAAATCATGTTCAAGTAAGGTCGTGACATCTCAATGATATGTTCATATTAGGTATATCAGTGATATGCCTAATACAAAGTATATCACTAATATACTTCCTATAAGATATATCAATTATATATATTTCATATTAACGATATATTTGTATCTTCAATGGAAGAATATGGGTTGGACTCTTTTTTTTTCGTTATATGTGCAAAAACTCAAATCTTGTAGCTATATTTACTATTTAGCGAACTTTTTTTGCCATATATGCAAGAGCCCCAAATAAAATCTCAAAAAGTAGACCAAACGTTGGATAATGATTATTATAATTTTAGTATATAATTACAAAACATAGCATAATGTTATTATCAAGCCATATAAAATTGTTCGTCATTGTTAGTTGAGCACTTAATTATTCTCCTTGTGTTTGCTTGTCTTGCATGTCACCAAATATTAACTGTAAATGTTCAGCATTTACATTCATAATTATTAATTATATGTTTCAAGATTCAAATAATACATTAATTACTTATTGAATGAATGAGCCAATTCATGAATAATCTAAACTTGATCACAATAATTTCTACATAGTTATGATTGGTAAGATATGGCTCTTAGAATAAAATGTCATGAGTTAGAAGCCTACTTAATCAGCCGTGAATGCTTCACTGATATCAATTGCCAATATTTGGAGGAAGCACCTACATGAAAAAAAAAATGAAAAAGAAAAAAAAAACAATCATTATTGAGGAATAGCATAAACAAGAAATCAAACACAATGAATGCAGACAGTAACTACCATCTATCAATAAGCCTTCTTAGATACAAAGACCAATTTTCCATGTGTGAAACAAAAGAATGTCAGTCATTCGTATTAATTTTTATATAAGCTAACAACGAAAGGAATAATTCAAATCTTTTTAAGAGGTTTTGTCTAAATCAAGAGAACAGTCGATGGATGATTCTCGTCCAAGGACTTACCAGAAAATAAAAACCATCAAGAAATCACGTGACCAAAAATGGAAAAGACGAAACATTGTCCCTCATGAGAAAGGGAGGATGGAAGGAAGGACTAAGGTCTTCCTATCATTCAAATTTTCACAAAAGCCTCAATTCCCAAGAATAAAACATCATGTCTACACTTGCACAGATAAATAAATAGGATTTGAAAATGAATTATTTGCACCCAAAGAAACTAACGAGCCTATTTGTATACTTATACTGTACCAGATGTCCTGAGTAGATTTTCTTCTGACAAATCCTTTTAAAGCGAGTAAGAGAGATGCCTAAGGTATACTACAAGCAATAATAAACCTTAAAATGGGAGAGAGAGAGAGAGAGAGAGAGGATCAAGGACATACCAAACCAAGAGCTTCTGCAGCCGTCCTATGACTATCTTTACCACAGACACCAATAAACATATTCATTAAAGATTCTCTCTGGTCTACCTTCAAGTGTTTCTTCAAACCTAGAGTCAACATCTCCATCTCAGGCTGGAGAATAAGCAAAAAGATAAATTTGAGTAATTACAGTTTACTGCACATGATAGCAGTTTAAAAGAAGGTTCAAAACACATACAGAGGATTCCTCAGGAGGAAATATCTGGACAATGTGACAGATCTTCAACAACTCTGCATTGGCTTCAGAATGTCTGTCTTGCATCACTAGAGCCTATGATGTGGTGTGATACAATGGACTCATCAGATGTTCTTCGGTGTATAGTAAATTATATAAATTAAAGGGGAATAAAACATAAAAAGAAGGAAAGAAAAGCTCATCCATGTCCAAGGCTAAGTGAGATGCTTTCGAAAAAATTCCTGTTGAATTTTAAATACCAAATACAAAGTATGTTTCACACACCACCATAACAAAATGTAAAATTTTAGATTTCACATATAACTTGACCAAAACTGAAATTTCTCCACACTAGGAGAAATAAAACTATAAATATGTTTTCCTCAGTTTGAGTTTCTTTAGGCAGAGAGTTTGGGGTTTTCTTGAAGAAGAAACATAAAGTTCATTGATAAATGAAATATGCAAAAGGGAAGGATAAAGCCTTCCTCACAACCAAGAATGGATTACAAAAAACGTCTCCATCTAGCAATCAAGTTTGTGAGATATGATAGCTATTGAAGGGACAAATATCATGACACCTGAAATACGCATTAAAGAGGACCAATTATATGAAGTTTTCAAAAGATAGAGCTTTCCCCCTGAAAAGGTGGTTGTTCCGTTCGTTCCAAAAGAGTGCAGAAGAAGGCTTCGATGATGTAGAGTGATGTGAAAGGGTGAGTAATGTGTATTTCGGTTTTGGTATGGTTAAGGCTGGAAGAGTAAGTTTTGTTTTATTTTATTCAGTTAACGGTTTAGAACTTTACAATTTCTTAATTTCATAATGAAAAGTTCTTTTATATATATAGTTGAAGATTCAATTGATCCATTATCTTGGGTTAAGTATTTATCCAGCAACGTTGAGAAGAATCTTGTACTAAAGAAAAAATGGCGGACATCTTAGATTTCTACTCATAATTTCATCGTTATTAAGTCAAGTTTCTAATCAAAAAATTCTTGCATTTATAATGTTACCATACTCATTACAAGATACAAGCATGTGACAGCATGAAATCGTTGGATACTATAAAAATATTTACCCAAGCCTGTAAAAAGCATGAGCGCATCCTTGCAGCAACAGCAGCAGAAACAATCCTGGCAGCACGAACATTCTCTATGCCAATGTCCTCAGCAAGCCCAGCAACAAAATTTTGACCAGTCTCACCATTAATGAGAATTGAGTCGGAGTAAATCGGAATCCTGTAAATTCCTAAATAAGTTACAATTCACAAGAACATTAAGGATCTCAGTACAGTCTCATTGATAAAATCCAGAAATTGAATTTGAAATTTAGCATGCCTCATCCTCTTATCGAGCATATATTTACACAGGCACAAGTATAAAGTTTACCTGCTATAGATATTCAAAACAAAGTCCACTGATGCTCGATAGAATGAATCACGCATATTTTCTGTGTTGAAGAATACTTTTACGCCAGATATCCTGCATATTTGACGCAACTGCTCATCCATTCATGCAAAAAGAAGTGCAGGAAATAATACAAAGATCAGCTATGGCAATAAAGAAAGTCAAGTGCTATTAATGATGAAATTTTCAACCAAATGTGACAATGTTATTCATAAGTCAAACGTTTTCATCAAAACAAGAGGAAAAAATAAAAAAGATGTTTTGAAGAATAGAACATTGATAATGATTTGCCCAAATAGAAAGAAAATAAATCTTCAATATGCAATAAACATGCTGATAAGAACCTGGATTCTTATTAATAAGAAAGAAGGATTACAAGGGGTGCCAAGGGAGTGTTCGAGAGCTCCCGTACCTCTCCACTAGACCGTTGCACAAAATCAGTAAAAAAGATAGCTACCCTCCTCCTCTCTAACAATGTATATACACCTAACAAAAAATACCAAAACTACCCCTTACATAACCAACTCGGGCCCCACTCCCAAGCTATGCTACTACATTCTCACGACCTCTCTTTTTAATATAAACTTTCTTGATTGGTGGTCTATCATTACCCCGCCCCCAAAGAAACACCTTGTCCTCAATGTGGAAATCAAGAAATTGGCTGGAAATAGTTTCAGTGGACTCCCAAGTAGCTTCTGCAACAGTGCCACACTCCCAACGAACCAAAACTTCTGTAGCCCCAGCACTCTCAGGTGGTGCGAACACCTAGCAACTCATCAAGGAGTACCGTGAACAGCCCATCTGTAGTCAAACCTTTAGGCAAAGGCACTATTGGTAAAGTATGGCCATCAGCCTTTTTAAGCAAAGAAACATGGAAAACAGGGTGGATGGTGGCCGAATCAGGCAGAGCTAAGGTATAAGCAACTGGACCCACACGATTGAGGATATGAAATGGCCCAACATAACGGGGAGCAAGCTTAGCGTTGCCCCAAGTGCCAAGAGACCCCTGACAGTATGGCTTGAGCTTTAAGTAAACCCAATCCCCTTCCTGAAAACTCACATCCCTTCGGTGTGCGCTAGCCCGAGCGACCATGAGTTGTTGGGCTGCCTGAAGATGAGCCTTCAAAAGCTATAACATCACATCGTGATCCTTAAGTTGTTGATCAACCGCCAAAACAAGGGGCATACCAGCAGAATATGGCAACACAGTTTTTTTTTTTGGTGGGGGGCCTTCCATAAACCGCTTCAAAAGGAGTAAGCTTTATGGACGTATGATATGAAGTGTTAAAGCAAAATTCTGCCCAAGGAGCCAATGCGACCACTTCGAAGGCGTTTCCATAGCAAAACAAAAGGAAGGATTCCAAACTCTTATTAACGACTTCAGTTTGCCCATCCGTTTGGAGATGGTAAGCAGTACTCAATTTCAACGAAGTACCCTGGTGTTTGAAAAGTTCTTTCCAAAACAAACTTGTGAATATCTTGTCGCGATCTGATACAATGCTACAAGGAACCATGAAGCCGAACAACTTCACGAACGAACACTAAAGCCATTGACGGCACCGAAAACAGGTGTTTCAGGGGAATAAAATGAGTGTATTTGGAAAGCCAATCCACCACTACCATGATCACAGTGTACCCTTCGGACTTAGGGAGCCCCTCAACGAAATCCATAGAGATATCTTCCCAAATCCACTCCGGAATCAGTAGAGATTGAAGGAGACCAGCCGGAGCCAAAGACAAATGCTTCGCCTGTTGGCAAACGCTACACTAGCCCACAAACGCTCACACTCTATTACGCATTCCTTTCCAATAAACCTCACAAAACACCCGCTGGAATGTGCGCAAAAATCCACCATGTCCCCCCACCGGTGAATAATGGAACTCTTGTAAGAGAAGGGGAATTGAAGGGGAATCAACAGGCAATACGAGCTTGCCGTTATAATGGAGTAATCCCTTACAAAGAGTATAGCCCTCCTTTGTTGGTTCCCCCTTCTTCAGCTGATCCATGATCATTGAAAGTTGTGGGTCACTGAGTACTTGGGCCAAAATAATATCAGTATTAATGCAGCCAACCACCGTTAGGCTACGGAGTTCCACCGTTTATGATCGGTGGGAGAGGGCATCGGCCGCTTTATTTTCGAGCTCGGGTTTGTACTCAATATCGAAGTCGTAGCCCAATAGTTTGGTGATCCACCTTTGATATTCCTCAGGAACCACACATTGGTCCAGAAGAAACTTCAAAGCCTTTTTATCAGTACGCACAACAAATTTCCTCCCCAACAAATACGGTCGTCATTTCTGAATAGACATCACGATGGCCATAAGCTCCCCCTCATAGACAGCCTTATAGCGATGGGAAACAGGCAGAGCATGACTGAAATAGGCCCGTGGCCTTTGGTCCTGCATAAGAACAGCTCCTAATCCTGTGCTTGAAGTATCCGACTCAATGACAAAAGGCCGAGAGAAATCAGGCAACCCTAAAACAGAGACTGTCGCCCTCGCCTGTTTCAAACAGTTGAAAGCCTCAGTAGCTGCGGGGCTCCACGTAAAATTGTCATTTTTCAGCAATTGGGTCAAGGGAAAAACAACGGCCCCATAATTAGCCACAAATTTGCGATAATATCTCGTAAGGCCCAGAAATCCACGAAGCTCCTTTAGATTCGTAGGCACCGGCCAAGTCATCATAGTGGAGAGCTTAGAAGGATCAGCAGCCACCCCATTGGAGGAAACAATATGGCCTAGGTACTCAATTTGAGACAACCCGAATTGGCATTTCTTAACATTGGCTACCAAATGATTATCCTCTAACACTTGTAAAACACAGCTTCAAGATGTTGTAAATGAGTCTTTAAAGATGTGCTGTAAATTAAGATATTGTCAAAGAAGACTAAGGCAAACTTACGGAGGAAGGGCCGAAGGATATCGTTCATCTACGATTGAAATGTGGAAGGGGCGTTGCACAATCCAAATGGCATGACGAGGAATTCATAATGATCGTCATGAGTTCGAAAGGCAGTCTTATGCACATCTGAAGGCTGCACTCGAATCTCATGATATCCCGATCGCAAATCAATTTTGGAAAAGATTTTAGCACCACACAATTCGTCCAACAATTCTTCGACAATGGGAATTGTGAATTTATCCAGAATAATGACCTTATTCAAAGCTCTATAGTCAACACAAAATCGCCAACTCCCATCTTTTCTTTTACCAATAGAACAGGGCTAGAGAAAGAGCTTCGATTGGGCTGAATAATTCCCGCAGCTAACATCTCTTGGACCAAGCGTTCAATTTCGTCTTTTTGAAACTGAGGATACTTGTATGGCCGCACATTCACTGGTCCTGCAGTGAGAAGAAGATCAATACCATGGTCTTGTCGTCGCTCAGGGGGAGAGTAACGAACAGGACCGAAAACCAAAGAATATTTAGTGAGCAACAGTTGTAGCTCAGATGGAACCCCATCGAACGACAGAACCTCCTCACTCGAAGCAACGTTCTCCAACACATTCAACTCAAGAAGTATTCCTTGTTTCTCTTTTAAGATGGATTTCATCATGGCCTTAAGAGATACATGAGTACGTCGCAAGGTCGCATTCCCTTTCAATGATATCTTCCAATCACCCAAACGGAATTCCACTAACAGCTTGTCCCAATCCATTGTGACTAGGCCCAAAGTAGACGGCCACTGAATGCCAAGGATAGCATTTGTGCTGCCCAACGGAATGGGAAGAAATTCCTCGCGTATTGTAACTTCAGGAAAGGACAGAACCACATCCTTGCAAATGTTAGTGCCTCGGACTGTCGTGCCATTACCCAGCACCACGCCATAACTGGTCGTCGCACTCAAGGGTAGCTGTAACTCCTTAACCAAATCTGTGGAAATAAAATTATGTGTTGTGCCCCGTCAATTAACACCACCACCTCCTTGCTCGCGATCTAACCCACGTACATTGATGGTCTTTGTCTTTGGAGTGTCCACGCCTGAAACCGAGTTGAGAGACAACTGAGCCATCCCCGCTTCTTCCGGCCCTTGCATGTCTGTTTTATCAAGCTTTCATTCATATCAAAAAACTCCTCAAGGTCCTCCTCACCTTCTTGAAGAACTAGTACTTGCAACTCTTTTTTTTTTACAACGGTGCCCTGGGAAAAATTTCTCGTCGCATTTAAAACACGGCCCTTTCTCCCTTTTAATTTTCAGCTCATTGTCGGAGAGGCGCCGCACCGGCACACTTGTGGAGCTACTCTCAGAGCTCTTCGTAGTGGTTGAAGTCATCTTGGGGAAGAGAGTGCGATTCTATGTAAAGGAAATGGGTTCGACCCGCCCCAGTTGACGACCCATGGTTTCCTTTAGTGGTTGGGCTGGATCAAGCCACTTGGGCTGTTGGATCCAAAGTCCGATCCTCCAAACTCTGGGCTAGCTCCATTATTTTCGTAAGCCGACTAGGGTTTCGATTAAGGACCCTAATGTCGAACCTAATTTGGTCCTGAAGCCCATATAAGAACAAATTAAGCACAAATCCGGGAACGCCTTCAACCGGAGCTCCGTACTCTTTGAATCGCCGCCGATAATCTCTCACGGTTGTCTCTTGTTTTCAGCTAACAAATCGATCACACAAAGTCCCTTCCCGCGTCGGACGACACCGTCATAGAAGAAGAAGTCAAAACTTGTCCCATGTTTGAATCGGTCGGCGTTTCTCCTCCCACTGGTGCCAAGCAAGAGCTTCGTCGTCCAAGCATAGCACGGCTGCCTCCAACTTTTCCTTGTTTGTGAGTCGATTGATGAAGAAATATCGGGCCACCCTATGTAGCCATCCATCCAGATCCTTCCCTTTGAAAATCGGAACCTCAAGCTTTCTCAACCTCAAATCAAAAACAGGCGCTAATGCATTTTGGAGGCGATTTGACCCTTCGCTTGACGTCTCTGTACCCATCTCTCCTTTTCCCTCGGTTGACTTTTGCGAAGAAGGTTTGTCCTCCATCACTGCCTTGCCCTGATCTGTTTTTGCTTTTTCTGATTTTTCTGTATCTTCCCAACCCATCTTTTGGGCCATTGTTGACATCAGCAATCGAATATCCTCTTTGAGTACCATCGATTCTCCTTTTAGCTCACTTTGAGTTCCTTCTATCGCACTCAAAGCTCCGGCAAACTTTTGCTCTACCATCTCAATCCGTGATTCCATTGTTATGTTCTAATCCAACCCCAGAAACACTGCTTTGATACCAAAATGATACGAACCTCGATTCTTATTAATAAGAGAGAAGGATTACAAGGGGTGCAAAGGGAGTGTTCGAGAGCTCCCGTACCTCTCCACTAGACTGTTGCACAAAATCAGCAAAAAAGATAGCTACCCTCCTCCTCGCTAACAACGTATATACACCTGACAAAAAATACGAAAACTACCCCTTACATAACTAACTTGGGCCCCATTCCCAAGCTATGCTACTACATTCTCACGACCTCTTTCTAATATAAACTTTCTTGATTGGTGGTCTATCACATGCCTATTTGGCAATCTTTGTACAGATCCTTCTCATTAGGATAACTACAAGTTGTAAGATCTTAACCATTACTCTCGATCCTTCAAGGACATCGGATGAAATTCAGAGAAGATTTTAACTATAACGGTCATAAAATAGAAAAGCATTTGCTAATCATTGCTATAATCTAACCAAATCTTTTTCAAGTCACAACTGATGTGATTGATCCAGCTCCTTTACACATTCCAAGCTCATAATATCGGATAAGTTGATTGCTTAGTTGTCTACCCTTACTATTTGTTATTTTATTTTTCATGTGTTTTTTAATTTTAGAGCTAGAAGAGGCTTGTTTAAAAGAGAGATGAGCAATTGGCTGGATCCCATTGAGAAGATAACTTCCAGTTTGAGGCTAGGGAAGATCATCTTAAATGGTCCGTCAATTCTAAGGAACTTTCTCTCCAAATCAACTTTTCTCTATTTTTGCAATGGTAGGCTTAGCAAGGTGTCTGACTTCCCGTTGGTGAATTCCATTTGGAAGTTTAAAGAGCCCAGAAAGGTGAACTTCTCTTGTGGTCAGTGATGTATAGGAGTATGAACACACCTGAGAGGATGCAGCTTGTCCCTATTGATACGTAGCCTTTGCAAAAGTGGGGAGGGAAGCATTGACCATCTCCTCCTTCATTGCCCTTTTATTACCAAAGGATGGGAATCTTAAAGGAATTTGAGATCTCTACTTGCTTTCTGAGGAGGATAAATGATTGGCCGGGGAGGCTTTGCAAGGTACTTGCTTCGATGGTAAAGCCAAGGTCTTTTGGCTTTATGTTGTGAGAGCGACTATTTGGCTGGTGGTTGGAAGGAAAGGAACCTTAGGATTAGGCTTAGGCTATAGTATACAACATTTGGCTTCATGGAGTTCAAATAACAAAAATTTTCTGTATAACTAAAGCCTTTC
>JAOANK020000070.1:807392-834297 GCA_026257165.2 Telfairia occidentalis | reverse complement strand
CAACATAAATTTCTGGATTTGTCGCTAATAATAATACATCTAAAACTATATTCAATTTGTCCCCTGACATAAATTTATGGATCCGCCCCTGTGTGAAATGATATGTATGTTTGATCATACTCCTAAATAGATACATCGGCTCGAATAGTCGCATCCTGATAAAGGTGATTTTGTGTGAACTAATGTGTTTGTTTATATAGACACATCTCGACCCAAACAATTGAGTCATGTAAAAGTTTGAAGAGCAAATATGTACGTATTAAAAAGTTAAGAGCAAAATTAGAAAGTAAACATTCTCCTTTGGAGCTCCATTTAGATAATAATAATGTAGGTTTGAATAAATTTTTATTTCAATTTCTTCTCATTCAATTTTTAAATTTGAATCAATGGTTAAATTGATGTCTTAAATTTTTTATTTTTTATTTTGAAATTCAACCGACATGTAGGGATGAGATTCAAACCTTCAACCTTCTTACCAATTGAATGTTCAGGTTGACTTTTACATTAGGCCCCATTTGATAACCATTTCTCTTTTTGGTTTTTGGTTTTTTTGTTTTATGTTTTATGTTTTTAAAAAACAAAAATCATATATGTTTGATAATTGTTTTTTGTTTTCTATTTCTAAAAAATAGAAAATCAAACTTGTTTGATGACTGTTTTTAATTTTTTGTTTTTAAAAAAGTTAGAGAGGTATGTTAGAGAGAAAAATAGGTAGAGACATTAATAGTAAACGTTTAAAGACGTAAAAGTTAAACTTTTTAGATAAAAAAAATTAGTGAGAGAAATTTTAGAGAGATAAAAAAATTAGAAAGAAAAAAACTAAAAAGAAAAATTTTAGTTTGAGTTATTTAAAAAAATAGTTAAAGACAGAGAAAAAAAGTTGAGGGAATGAAATTTTAAATGAAAAAATTAAAGAAAAAAAGAAAAACATAGAAGAACAATAAAAAGTTGAAAGCAAAAGATATGTTAAGAGAAAAAAAGATAAAGAATATTTGTAGTGAGAGAAATTTTTTAGCAAAAAATTTTAGGTAGAAAAAAGTTAGAGAAAGATAGTTGTTAGATAATAAAAATAAATAAGAGAGAGAAAAAAAGTGAGGAAGTAATTTTAAATATAGAAATGTTAAGGAGGAGGATAAATTTAGACCCAAAAAAATATTAAATTTGTAGGGAGAGAAAAATTAGCATATGTTAGAATAGAAATAAAATGAAATTTATACTATGATGAAAGTTTTAGAGAGAGAAAAACAAATAAAAGTTACAAAATTTTAGAGAGAGAGAAAAAGTTTCTATATAGAGAAATCTAGAGAGAATAGAAAAATTTTGTAGAGAGAGAAATTTGTTGGAAATATATGTCAAAAAGAAAAAAGAAAGTAAGTTTTAGAAGGAAAAATGGGTTGTCAAAAATGATTACCAAACGGGCTCTTTGTAATCACCATTTTTTTAAAGTTCAGCAATTGTGGAGTTGGGAAATCGAACCATTGACTTTGTTGTGGTATTTGGTACCTTATCCACTGAACTATGTTTGGATTGACAATAATGACCATTCTTATATTTGTGATTCATGTGTAAAAAAAAACATCTTGAATTAGTAGATTTATGTGTAAAAATGAAAGTTTAAATTTGTATATATATATACACTAAGAGATGGTTTACTCTTAAATAGTAATCACCATTTTTTAAACATTGTTTTAGCTAGGTTAAGACAATATTATTTTTCGTGGTTACATTTTTTTTTAAGTGATGGTTTATGCTTTTAACCTAGGTTTAGATATTTGTATGATTAAATTCATATAATTTTATGTTTGTTTTAGTTCAATATGTAGGGGTGAAGATTCAAACTTACAACCTTTTAATCATAAATATATGCCTAGTTTAGTTATGCTTAAGTTGACAATATTTTCATGATTTGGTTTACACGTTTTGTTTTCTAGATTGAATTTTGTAATATGTATTAATTAGTTATTTTAACATAGCTACAAAAAGATATTAATTTTATTTTTTTAGTTCAATAATATAGTAATGGAATTTAAATATCGAAACCTTCAAAACAAATAGTAAAAACTTCTATAATAATTTTACTTCTTATTTAAATTCATAGTTTAACTTTGATGATGCTGATAGTTTCTAGCCAAAATTTATGGGAAAAACTTAAACTTGATTAAGGCATAAGTCATCGACCAAAAACTTTGAAGGAGAGACAGATCCATGAAAGGGCCATAGGGGGCACGCAACCCCCCAAACTTAAGATGTTCATATTTTTTGTAATGTTTTTCAACATAGACTTGAATTTTGGCTTTGGTTCAGTGCCTACGTGATTGTGTAAAGGCGTTGTCCCCCCTAAGTACCAGTTTCAAAACCAACAATTTCCCAAAGGCATATAATAATTTATTATAGTTTAGTAATCGATATTATATATATATTTTATATTTTTTATGAAAAAAAAAAAGTTGAAAATTTCATCCCTATATTTTGTTCTGACTTAGGAAAAAAACTTATATAAGTACAACATTGGTAATGTTAATAGAATATTAAGACAAGTTTGAATAGCGATTAATTTTCCAAGGACTATTCCTCGCATTGTGATTGGTTAAGCATCATCATCATTACATTACCAAAATTCCACTCCAAGTTTCCATTCTATATATATAATATATGTATATTTGATAAAAAAAAAAATGTATATATGCATTTGCAAAATCACACGTGGACAGTGGCACGTGCCTGCATTTGGTGTCGTGTTGGTGGTGTAGAGAGTTCATTCATTCAGCCATTTCTGTGTGCACTTTCAGGTTCTCTCTTTTTCTCTCTTCTCACTTTTCATTACTCAAAACCACCATTCCCAAACCTTCATATTCCTTCAATTCTTCGCTTCTCTTTCCTTTCTACTTCTCTTGATCCCGCTTTCATTCTCCAATTTGCCGCTCTCTCTTCTTCTCAAACTGATTTTATTCATGTAATTCTCTCTCTCTCTTTCTCTGTATTTATCTCTTATGTTGCAGGTTTTTCTTAGATTCGTTCTCATAACCTACTTCTTTGTTCCTCTGATTCATTGATTGAACTTCATCTAGATCTTATGCGACTTTTCTCGATTTGCGTTTCTAACCCTAGGATTTTTGTCGATTGAACTTGTTTTGCTTATCTGATCAACTTTTTTGTGTTTGTTTTGAAATTTCTGCAGTGAAGCCAGGGAGGTGAATTTCTAATTTCAGAAGATATGGTTTCCTTCGAAATGAATGACCGCAAGAGTGAGTTTCATTTTTTTTTCCTTTCTGTGAAGTGGATCTGTTTCTCCTTTGAAGTAATTAGCTGTTGATTTTGGATTAGGCTACTTGACTATTACAATATTATTGTTTTGTTCTGTTTGTTATTTGGTGTTTAGAAAGTTTGGAATGAGTGTTCTGTTGGTCTCAGGGTTGAGTATGGTGAAATCGAACTTTGGTACTGAACATGCAATGGCGTTGTTATATCTAGTCTAAAATATCTGCTTCTCGTCTGTGTTTGCGGTTTTGGAACTGAAATGCGCTGAAATGGCATTATGGTTATTTACTAAGTTTAGCACCCAGTCACCATTTATAGAAATTCGTATCTTATACAGTCATAGGCTGCTTTGACGCATATTCAATGCTCTACGCAATTTATTGATTTTTGTGCGTCCACTTTGGCGATCTTCATGTATATAAAGGAGTGCAACTATGTGGTTTTTTTTCTAATTGTTCTGTTTCTTATATGGAATTGTTAATTTGCAATGGTATTAACGCGGACATTTTCAAATGAGCAGAGATTGGACTAGGGCTTACAGGATTTGGGATATTTTTCTCGTTCCTAGGAATTGTCTTCTTCTTTGACAAGGGATTACTTGCCATGGGAAATGTAAGTCTAAAATTTATATTTTTCCCAACCCAAGTAAAAAGATTTCTAATTCTGGTTTTGTTTCAATGTAAACTCTTAACACCACGTCTCTTTTCTGATTCACTGAATCAGATCCTATTCTTCTCAGGAGTAACTCTCACCATTGGACTGAAGTCAACCATGCAATTCTTTATGAAACGTCAGAATTTTAAGGTTAGACGTGCTTGAGAGGCGCTTCCCCTCTTGCTTGTCATTCATTGTACATGAATTTGTTTGACAATTTACTTTTCATTATTGTGCAGGGAACAATTTCTTTTGGTTTGGGGTTCTTCTTTGTAATCGTGGGATGGCCAATTTTTGGCATGATATTGGAAGCATATGGTTTTGTTGTCCTTTTCAGGTTAGTGGGATACATGCGGCCACAATTTCGATTTGTGCATATGTTTTTTTAATCTCTGGTCGTGCTGAATGCTGATAAATTATGTTGTGCAGTGGCTTTTGGCCAACATTGGCAGTCTTCCTTCAGAAAATTCCTATTCTTGGATGGTTATTCCAGCAACCATATGTCAGATCGGTTAGTTTGTGCTACTTAGTAGTTTCTTGGATCACTTTTAATTAGTGAATGTTTCCTCTTCATGAAGTTTTTTCCCCCCATATGGAGTCACAATATTTTCATTGAAGTTGCATTGTAGTGTATTGTAAGAAAAGTATGGTAAAAATTTTGCACCGATTGCCTTTGCTTCTATGTTTTCTGTTTCCTTTTTATCTGTGGGGAAGGTGTAGTTGAATTGTGGAAATGATGACTAAACCAATCTCTTATATACAAGTCAATAATAAGCCTCCGATACAACAAATAGATCAAAGATGGAAAGTGAAACAGGGGTAACAAAAGGGGGAATGTTAATTGAAGGGGTGTATGGTGTCTTGCAACAAGCAGATCTAGCTAATAGGTTGAGGATGAGTGAGGAAGCATAAGGGAATAAAATTGATTAAAGGGGAGAAATTTAGGGGGAGGGGGAATATAATATAGGTGATGATGTGCTTATCCAAAAAAAAAAAATATAGGTGATGATGTGAGGTGGGTATTAACCATTAGGTACATGGAAGCTAGTGTACGGAGAGCATTGGGATCTCTTAAAATACCTTAATCTTGTATCTTTGGCCTTTCATTATGGAATTCTAGCTGAGTTTATATCACATTGGCATCAGAGCAGTGAAATTCTAGGAATGGTCTGAATGAAGAGATGGAGGAGGCAAGACTAGAAGCAGTAGAAGAGGACTGTTGGCATACAGCCCACTGTTAAGCATACACTTACTAAGGTCAGAAAGGAGTTGAATAAATCATTGGAGAAGGCAATGGAAAGATGGGTGAAGCAACTAAAGACAATGTGGTGCAATTAGTAGCTTCAATTCCAGGAAATAAATATAAGGATGGCAGATGTCTCCATTAGAAGTGCTATTTTAAAGTGTGACTGACAAGTTGGGTGGTAGTAGTAGAAGTTCTAATGGAGTCGACCTTTGGCACACTAGTCTGGATGCTGGAGATGTTGATATTTGAATGTGAGGATCCAGATGGTTGTATCAAGTAGTACAATATTTCATTGTCAATAGATCATACAAAGAAGAGAAACTATAGATTGCAGCATTATGTAGTGAGCGAGAAGCATTTTGGTGTAACATTAATGGTGGAAAACATGAGACTTATCGACAACTAGGAAAATGGGATCGAAAATCTGTGGCTATAGTTTGAAAATTCGTAGCCAATCATGGCATGATTGTCATGTTCTTGGCACAACAACTCATGAAGGACAGCTTCTGATGGAATGATGCAAACCAAGTGCTTTCAAGAAGCTGAAGACAACCATGATCAATATTGCTGTATTAGCACTTTCAAACTTTGCAAACCTTTTAATAATTGAAACAGATGCCTTAGATGTCTGCATTAGGGCAGTGTTAGATGCAGGATCAAAGAGACAAAGACCAGTGGCTTTCTTCAGTCACATTTTCTTTCTTCTCTGATGTATGGGCATGAGGCAATTTATTAGGCGTTAATAGCCATAGTGTTTGACTATGAAGAAATGGTGACTATATTTGTTGGGGTGAAGATGTTTTTCAAATGGACCAAAAAAGTCCCAAATTTTGTTCAGAGCATAGGTTGGTAGGGTGTCATTACCTTCTGTGAATTGCCAAGCTCATGGGTTATGAGTTTTTTGACTTTGATATACAGTATAAACCTATGTAGGACTTGGGAATGCATTTAACAAATGCCCAACGTTACTGACTGTAGCCACCTTCTTACAGTTGGCGCAGGTGATAACTTCATTAACTAATGGGAAGAGGATGAGAGGGAAAGAGTTAGAAGTAAAAGTAGTTATAAGCGAGTTATTCCCCCCTCCCCGGGCGGGGGCGCGCGTATAGGTTCCTTTTCTTTTCTTAATGGAGTTTTATCCAAGTTTCATCAGTCTCAACATGGTCAATATTTTTTTCCCTGGTGTCTGAAATGATAACAAATACTATAAATATCATTCTGGTTAACATATTAGTTTACATCATGCTGTACTAAATTCTTAGTTTCCATTTGTATTTACTTTCATGGACTAGTTAATCTGTAATAGTCCAGATCAGTCAGCATTGTTAGAGTTTCTGTTTGAATTCCGAGTACACGTCTTGAATTTTTCTGGCCTGCAGATTTTATCTGTTTTTTTGTTGTTGCAGTTCTTCGACAAATATCGGGGTAGACGTGTACCTGTTTGAGCACAGAAGTTATAAATCTGTTTGGTAGGTGTACTTGTAAGTTGTCAACCACTCTTGCTTGGAGCCCAGTTTTTGTTCAGATGGCGAGAGTAGAAAATACTTTGGCAGTTCACGATAATGATGAGAATGAGCTTTATCTGTTATCCAGAAAGAAAAAAAAGAAAACAAAAAAGAAGATAGACAAAAAAATAACTAAGAAACAAACAGAAACATTTTTTTTTCTTTCCATTTTTTTTGTTTTCGATATTTCATTTGTGTAAAAAGTAATTGTCACGTGTAGCTGAACATTCTATAGTTGCTAATTTTCCAAATTCTTGCTGTCATTCTTTGTATTTACAAGGATGAAAAAAAAGCTATGGTTAGATTTTTATGGGCTACCCATTTACTTTTGTTTTCCCCATTTGTTTAGAGGTAGGGATGGGAAAAAAATATCTCTAGGCCCTGTCTTGGATGGCGCAAAATCTCCATTCAAATTTCATGTTAGGGTTGGGAATGGATGTAAATTTTCCTCCAATTCTTTTTTCAAGTTTTGGACGGGAATAAATTTCCGCAACGGGGGAATACATAGGACAAAGAAGCAAATTCTAGTCGTTTTAATCTTAAATTTATGTGACCTTGGTTTTGGAACTACAATCTGAACATAATTTATTGGTTATATCTTATTACTTTTTTTAAGATTAAAAGTTGAATCTTTCACTTCCATAAAGACGCATACAATTTACTTAGGGTGTGTTTGAAAGTGATTTTAGAATGATTAAAATTACTTTTGTCATTACAAAAGTAAGGTCAATTATCTAAATTTAGACATGATAAAAGTGATTTTGGACATTTCAAAATCATTTTCAAACACACACTTAGAGTTGTTTGTTATGATAATTTATTTTAAATCATGGATTGAGATTTTTTTGCACAAGTTCATATGTAACATTATTATTTGAGTACATTGTCAGTTAAGAAATTGGTTAATCACATGTAATACGTAATTAAAACATTATTTTTGGGAGGCTATATCTATACTATTTATATATGAGACTATGATAGAGAATCTTTACCTTTCAATTTTGCTCTCAACTTTTAAATATATATTTATTCTGCCCATCAAAATTCTATGAGGCTCAGTTGTTCTTGAGATCTTCGTTGAAATGTGTCTATACAAATAGACACACCCTTCCACATAAAGTCAATTCTAAAAGGACGTGGTGTTCAGCTCAAAGTATTTGTTGAGAAGTATATGACACATTCTTTCACATAAAATCACATATGATGTTTGGATATTTATTTATTTGGTCAATACATAGCGATTTTGCCTTTTAAATTTTTACAAGACGTGACTGTTCCAGTTGAGATGTGTTCTTAGGACAAACATGTCCTACCACACAAAGACACCTCTAATAGATAAATATTTAAAGAGCTTTTGTTTACATTTTACTTAAAAAATATATCATATTATAGAGAAAAATTTTTACCTTCTAATTTTACCCTCAATTTTTTAATACATATTTATTTTGCTTTTCAAACTTCTACGAGACGCGGCAATTTGAGTTGAGGTGTTTGTTGAGATGTACGTATATGGACAAACACATCCTTTCACACAAAACCATATTCAATGATTGACTATTTAAAAGATTTTTGTTCACATTTTACTTTTAAAAAAATGTGACATTATGTACGATAACCATTTAAAAATATAAAACTAATTTACTTTTTCAAGCTTAAAAATAACTTAAGAGACAATTTTTTAGGAAAAATACATTTTCAATCCCTAAGGTTTGAGTTTAGTTGTCATTTAGTCCCTAGGTTTCAAAATATTACAATTTTACCCATAAGTTTTGAGTTTAGTTTCTATTTAGTCTCTAAGTTTTGAATTTAGTTTCCATTTGATCCTTAAATTTTAAAATATTGTATTTTTACCTATGAGTTCACTCTTGTTCACTTTTAGTCCCTAACATGACATAAATGTTAATAATGAATTTGTTTATTACTAGTGTTTTTGCCACATTACCTATTTAAACATTATAAAAATAATATTTTTATTATATAAGCATATAAATAATATAAATTTATAATAAATAAATCCATCAACATTCTGTAAATGTCACTTATAATTATTATGTAGAAGACCAAAAGTAAGCATTATTGAAAATTCAAGGGTAAAAGTGTGAAACATTTTGAAACTTATGAACCAAATAAAAACTAAACTCAAAATTTAGAGTTATAAGTGTAACATTTTAAAATTTAAGGACCAAACTAAACTCAAAGCTCAATTAATAAGTGTGTTACACATCTTTTTTGAATATTTAAATGATAAGAATGAAATTTTAAATGTCTTAACCAATTGAGCTATACTTAAATTGACTATAAAACATTGAGTTGAAAATGGAATAATTGCAAACGTAGTTTTAAAAAAATGAATGGTACATGTAGCAAGTTCCGATAACCAGTAGGCAATTATTAATTTCCCCAAACTCTGCCACACTACCATTAATAAAAGGTTTGCTACCATTTTCACATATTACGAACAGAAAGTAGATCCAATGTCATTGATTGACTGGAGAATCTATAATTTTCCTGCTATATTTGATTACATTTACTTCGTTAATAAATCTTGTAAATTCTAACAGAAATGTCCACAAGGTGGTTCATGCCAGTTTAGATAACACTATCCATATGGTGTCCAAGCGGATCAAGATCAAATCATCCACATACAAAATTTCATCTCCACACAAATCAAATAGGAGAAAGGTTAAAAGGGGAGAGAAATTGAAAGCACGAAAGCCCTTCCACAGATTTTTAGAAGAATATAGAAGCATTTCCATAAGCCAAAAGGACCTACTGTTCTCCAAAGGAGATTGCCATCTTTCTTTATTCTCGGAAAAACACATTCTCTTGGAAGCAATTCGATGCGGAGGTCACAAACATAGGAGACACAGACAACATATACATACACAGAAATAAGAAAAAAAATATGTACTACTGCAGGATGATTTTCATCTGTCCTAAATCCTATCAGTCGAATTGACGCCAAAAAAGGCAATTTTTGGTAACTGAGAAAGCGCTGAGGTCATATTGCAAAAGCCAGCCCAGGTAGATTGCAGACAGATGCATGATCTAAGTGTCAATCTTTATGGGATGAACTCGAAATGAAATAGACTAATCTCATACCTTCAATATCGCACAAAACTCTAGAATATTCCACCTACTGATTCTGCTTTCGGTTCCTTAGCCTAAGACTTGATCTTCTACTCTCAGATTTATCTGTGATTGCATCAACTTCCTTATCAGATCCAATAGAAAAATCAGCTGTTGATGTTGAAGTAACATCGGAACTACTTTTAACTCTCTGTCCAGTTCCCTTGCCTGAGTTTTCACATGTAGAGTTATTCTCCTGACCCTTTTTCCTCTTCTGAGAGTCTGACATGAGACTCCCCTTACTTCTGTTCTTAAAATTTTTCAACCTTGTCATGCTTCTTGTGCAAACACCTCCGCTTCCTGGAATCTGGAGTTCCATGCCCACCTTAGTTTTAGCTTCTTGACTTGCGTGCACTGGATCCTTTACAGCATCATTTTTCCCCTCATCCCGGAAACCTTGCTCCTTGAAATATTGATAGGAATTTGCTAGTTGAGGACTTTTTGGCGTCTCTAGTCCAGATTCAAAATTTTCTGTTCGACTACAACTTGAGTTTGAGCTCTTCTTAAAAAGGTCATGACTAGATTCTCCAAAAGTGGACAAGAAGAGATCTCGCAACCTAGTAACTGCAAGATTCTCTATGTCAGGTTCTAAATTATGACTTGTACCTTGACGATCAGAATGAGTACTGTCCTTAATACACTGGAAAGGAGATTTTCTATTTGAACTAGAACCCATATAATCTTTCCAATTGAAGGGAAAACCAAGAAGAAAATGATTGTAGACCTGCTCAAGATGTATGTCATTAAGATTCCTTAGTTTCAAGATATTTCCAAAATTGTTCGGGAGGGCACAAGATGTTTAAAAGAATAGTTTAGCCATCAGCAACAATTTGATTGAAACAGAAAGTTAGGAGAAACAAGAACAATGGTCTGCATACATACCTTTGGTGGAAAGCCATTTTCATGTGTTCGTGGTCTATTTATGAAGCCACTGACTGTAATGATAATACCATCTGTTGCCTCGACAATGGTGGCTTCATGTCTCTTAGAAATCGCTGCAGAATAAAATACTCTAAACCCAGCTCTTCTGCAATAATGAATCAGAAAAATCTTTGAACACAAAGCATAATCCCCATACTCAAAAGAAGACAGAGGTGCAATGCAATGAACTAAGTCCACTGCAGGACGAAGAAGAAATAGCATAGATAAGATCTGAATATATGAGACAATGAGAACAGTTCTCTTTTTTACACAACAGACCAATGAAAGAAAGGTCAATCATCAAGAATTTAATTCCTCGGTCTTCGAAAAAGATATGCAAAAGGAATGAAGGGCTTCACTATTGCTTCTCGAGCAGATTTTATCATTTATATCCTTACTTTCATCCTTTCCCTTTCAAGAATTAAATCTAGGTCGATCTTCATAAGAGGTAACCTGAAAGCAATTGGAAAATGAGTTCTCTGATATTTGATAGCTGACACCAGTTGGATTTTCTTTTTTCTTTTTTCTTGTCAGGACACCAACATCGATTGATGATTGTATGCCAATTGGAAATCGACAACACTCGAGATATTCCACCACTGTTTTGTGGATAGCTCATAACTCATATAACCACGACGAACTCTTCTAGCATAAATCACACCAATAAGGAGACAATATGATATCTCAATTTCTTTTCTAGATAACGCCAAATGTTCCAACTTGAAGAAACCACCAAGTCAGGAGGCTAATATTTCCATTGGAAGCTGGAGAGGAAGGAACAATTAGTGAAGCATTGAAGAGGAATCCATTCTAGCACCATTTTGTCCTAAGAAATCTTCTAAAGTTAAGGTTTCAACCCTCAATTTCACAATGCCAGTCTTTTCATGGATGCCTCAGTCATCGTAAAATTAAGATAACAAATTTTCATCAAACTATTTAATCTTCTCCAACTAATTATATAGCAAAGTTATTAATAAGTTCTCAATCAATTCCAAAACCTCATTGAGTCATAGTAAAATTCCTTTCATATTAACATCGATATCAAATATTATAATACAGATAAACCAGAGAATATAGATATTCGATACTGCGAATAACATATCGTTTAGCAACAATATTAAGTCACTCAATTACGGCATAGCCATACCTCTATCTCACTAGATTCGATACACTTCTCCAAAGAACACAAAACAAAACAACGAAAACGAATAAGAAGCAAAAAAATGAAAGAGTAAGGGGAAGCAATGTCTTACTCTCTCGAAGCAAACCCTGCGACAGCCAAGCCGTGGCCATCGTGAGCCTTTACCAGCCACCAGTCGCACAGAAAAACCTAAGCGAGAGAATGAATACGCAGAAACTCTGAAAAGAGATCATCAAAGATGAGAACGTGATGTACTGAGAGGGAAACCCACGAAAACGTACTGATTTGAGTGAGGAAGGAATGATGGTTGTGGAGGTTGTAAGCGGGGTTTTAGGCTGCGGATCGGTTCTGAAGGGCTTCGAGAAGGGAGTTGCAGAGGCGGAGTTGCTTCGAGTTCTGACCATGGTGACCGATGGCGATGGGCGGGAAGACGAAGAACTGCTCATTTTTTCACTCCTTTTATTATCATCAACTCCATCCTTTTTTTTTCTTTTTAATTCAACAATTGTGAGATTGTTTTAGAAATGGTAATAAGTTGTTTATCTACTAGATATATAATTTTTGCTTCAATTTAATCTTAATAATATTTTTGTCCTTAGAAGTTTAAATTTGCTTTTTATGTGATTATTAAGTTTTAAAATGTTACACTACGTTCGAAAAATTATTCTCATATACAACCAATAAATTATAAAATATATATTTAAAATAAAATGGATAGAATTCAAATAAAAAAACATTAGTTTTTTTTTAAAAAATTGAATCGAAGGTACAATTTACAACACTTATATAAGTTTAAGGTCCAGTTTGATGAAATTCAAAGTTTAGATTGAAAATTGATACAACTTATCAAATTTGCAAGTAAAAATTGATTTTTCTTCTGAAAATTAAAAAATACTATAGAGTTCACATTGTTAAAATAAAAAATACCATATTATAGAGCTAATTTATTGGACATCTTAAATTATCACACTGAATATTTGTTACTCCTACCTAGTTGATATAAAAAAATTAACGAAAATGACTATTAAACTTCTAAAATATGGCTTCTCAATTGGACTTAAATTGTATGTCAAACCTAACATAGCTCAATTGGTTAAAAGTATATCTTCATGATCAAGTGGTCATAGGTTCAAATCCTCCTACTCCCATATGTTGTTAAACTAAAAAAAAAAGGAGCTTAAATTGTAATTTTTATCATAAATTGCATAAACTACCCTTAAAGTATGATGGTTGTTACAATTGTAAAAATTAAACCCTCAAAGTTTGAAAAATGAAAAAAATTGCCCTCCTAAACTTTCAAAAGTAAGAATTAGATCCAAAACTTTTGGAACCCTTAAACATTCGATTATAAAAATTAAACTCAAGCAAACTGTGAATCTCTCACATTCTCTAGAACAATTTGGCATCAAAGTGGAACCGTGAAGCTGGCTTTGGGTTTTTTATGTATGCCTGCAAACCGAGCAACATAAAAATTGCTTTTGGATTTAGGAGGAGGCTCTAAGCCTCTAACTCACATGCTGCCATGCAGCTCTAACTCACAAGAAAAGTGCTTTATTTCCAAACACACACGTGGAGCTCATCGTAGTACATTTCGATGCGGCCGTTGGGGTTGCGGGAGATGATGGTGAGGAAACTGCGGTAATCGTTGATAACATAGTAACCCCAAAAACGAAAATCATTAACACAGATTTTTCACAAAAGGAAAGTAAATAATGTACAGATTTCATTGTCAATCAGACTCCTCAAGGTTTCATATTCAGAAGTGAACATCATCCTCCTAACAGAGACTATTTAACTTGGGAGAAGAAATATGAGGTTGTCACCATCTCACCATAGCTTCAATTTTCCGACTGTCCAAAGTACCTTCCACAAATGGTGCCAAGAATATTGAGCATTATCACCTCGTCGTCGAGCTTGGTCTTCTCGGCCCGCAAGCTAGCACATTTTCGAAGCAGACTCCTGAAAGCAGCACAAGTATCTGCATCCAGAGGAGTATCAACTGCTGCACTAAAAGCAAACAGCCAAAGACAATCAGTCCTTGACAGCGTTGTCTGTGTTTCTACCGAGTTTATACGTTTCCTCAATGACGAAACACGAAACACCGAGCTCATCTTTGAGATCGCCGATAAAGATGGATAATCGTTGCAACTGCTTTCCTTTGCGGCAGTGCTGGCATTTGATTTCTCAGGTTGCTGTGAGTCGATATCGTTGGCAGGTAAAACACTTGGCTGATCAATCAAGTCCGGAACTACGGAATCAATCTTTTCACGGAGGATGAAATCAGACTGCACAAATCCCTCAGAGCATGACAGTGCCTGACATGACAATCGGAGATGGGGTCCAAAAAATTCATATTAACAGCACAATTAGCAATTCAGCATCATCAAGAAAACACATTGATTTCTTCCTTTCCACCAACAGTACTCATTTCAAGTGTTCTCTTTATAACGTTCCGTTCTACTCTATGACTATAAGAGTTTGATCTTGATCTTTAAATTTTCAACTACTTTCTGCTTAGTCCTTTGGTTTTCAAGAGTCTTTTAATTTTCATTAAATTACACATTTAATCTTAAACATAGAGTCATAGAGATGTTATCATTCTAAACTAATATAAGAATGATGTGACCTTGATGTAACTCCATTTTCATTTATTTGCCATTACAATAAGAATCAAACATGTAAAATGGGTTTCATAATAACACATTTAATTATGGGTTTTCAAAGTTCAAAAACCAAAATGACAAACCAAACAATGGAAGTACATTCAGACAAAACAATCCATCAGTTAGTTAACCAATCTCAGCACAAAGTATTATTGAAAAAAAAAGAGGTTTCAGTAAGATGTCATGCACGTTAAATAAAACAAACAGTTTTTTGACAAAAAAGAAAACTATCTTTCATTTAGAGAAAAATGGAATAAAATATAAAACACAATAAAAATTTAACATATGAAAAAGATAGTATTCAGCAGCATGGGATAAAGAAAAATGAAAGAAATAGGCATTCATGTGCGTTTTCTTTTAAAACGTTTATTAGAATAGACGTAAATACCTGTCGCAGCTTAGAAAAATCAGCAAGAAATGCATCCTCCCACTGTCTTGAAGGCAGTAAATGCTCGGGGCACTTGGCAATTGCAGGAATCACTGGCATATAAACACTTTGCTCTTTCTTAAAATTACTTCTATCAACTTTTGCCACCGTCACATTTGGAATATGGGAAGCTTCCCACCTAAAAAGGAAAACAAATGCCTTTTAGTTTAAACTGAAAGCCAACTCCATTTAAATCAAATGAGGTTTAAATTGATAAACATTTTAATAATAATCAAATGCCTTTTGGGACTCGTTATTTTCTCTATTTCTGGATGGTGTGCTGTGGAAAAGACTGCATTCTTCAATAAACTTATTAAAAGCTCTCGTGGATCAAGTGATTTTACCCAAGGACTTCCCTAAAACAAACCAAACAACATGAATGCCCTAGCTCATAAGTCCCTCTCCCTCTATTCAGAGGATTCATACACCTTAGTGAGCCCATCATCATCCGGATCACAGAATTTATGGAAAAAGAAAAATAATCATGAATGACCTCCAGCCGAAACAAGGACCGAGGATCCAACATAATTAAAATACACTTGAGAGTCTTAAGCTTCTAAAAATGATGTACTTTATTTACAATCAAAATCTACAGAAGTGTCTGTAAATCTTGACGATATCATAGACTGCATATTAACTTTTTTTTTTTTTTAACAAGAAACAACTTTTCATTGAAGATATGAAAAGGAATACAAGTTCAAAGAGATACAAACTTCCAAAGAGTGAAAAGAAAATAACAAAAGAGTGAAAAGAAAATAAAAAAGGCAAACATAATATTAAAAAAGTGGTGAATAAATGTCAAAGAAAGCAAAGGATGAAGAATGTGAAGCAAAAACATTTGAAACCCTGTCCATTCAAGATGAGTCATTTGTGCTACCAACAGGACCTTACCCGAAACAACTTCAATTGACTTGGGATTGTGCTTTTCAAGGACTTTAGCTAACTTCAAATTGAATTATTTAAAGATTTTAATTTTCCTTTTGAGGTAAGCAACTTCCAAGAGAACCCTCTCTTTTTCCATGGATTCCAAACTTGAATCAAGTTGAGCGATCCATAGTGAGAGAGAATCAGAAGAATCAGCGGTGGACTCCATTTGAATAACTTGAAAAAAAGCCACGAACAAACTCAAGGAGAAGCCCGAAGAAAAATCGAAATAGGGTAAAAATGACTTGAAGGGAGACTTCCACGAAGATGAGAGAATAAAAAGAAGGAAGAGAAACCCTTCGACTTCCGAATCACACTCCTAGAAAGCCATGAAGAGTACATGCCAACCAAAATTAACTTCCTTAATTCCAAGCCAAATCCCTTTCAATAATGATAATAAAAGGTGTAGAAAAACGAACCGATGCCAATGCGAAAACAAAATCTCACTTTTGGTCTTCTTCACTATTAATAATGTAATAACTTCAACAAAATTAGCCACACCCGAAAGCCATAATTACGACTGATTCTAATAGTCTTCTTCCACCTGACTTGATAACCTCCTCTAGAAACAAAACAAACTCTCTTAATAATGCTACATTAAATACCAATATAAGACCGCACCACAAAACTCCTTCGAATTACTTTCACATTTAGAAGGAAGGAAGGGAATTAAAGAAATGCCAACCTTACAAAAATATGAAGGGATACCCGCATCATTGGAAGAAGATGAAGCATCAAATGAGGCGCTTTTCTAAGTAATATGAGATGGGTCCAAATGGTCATCAACAATAGGGCATGTGTCATTATTGAAGAGGTTAAGAAGGTCCTCTGAAAACAATTGTTCTTCTATAACATCGACTACGACTAAATTCCTTTAAAATAGTGACACATAAGGCGAGTCGATGTTGCTTAAACTCACATTGAAAGCAGAGTCATTATCGGAAAATTTGCTAATCAATGAGTCTTTATTAACTTGATTAGTAGAGTGAATAATCTCAATGACCAAAGAAGTCGAAGAGTTATAAACTTTCTTAGATGATCGAGAATCCTTTTCATTTGCTTCAAGATTAAGAGCTTCACATAGGTTGGATTTGAGAAGGCCCACAGAAATAAAATTTCCCTTATTGGGAGAGGAAACGTTTCTTGGATGTCTATTAACTTTGTCCAGTCCAAATAGCTACTCAATTAGCAAACCAACTAGGAAGATATTGGAAAGAGTTGTTACCCATAAGTTGATTTACTACCAACAGACTCCTAATCGCAGTAACTCTTAAAGTATCAAAGAATTAAACGATGTAAAAATAATAGGTTGATGTTGGTTACATCACTACCCTATAAATTCAACTTGAAACATACTCTAACCAATTAGGGGACAATCCGTCTTGTTCCACTGCTTCTTACAAAATGTCTCTAGTACTTTTCTCACTTCTCTAGACAATACACAAGGGAACTCCAAAATGGACAAGCAATACAAAGAAATACTAGAGAAGACTTCACTTTTATATATAGATATAATAGAGTAGACAGGATCAACTGAAAAAGAGAAACGCTCCCACCTTTATAGAAAAATGCTCTCTACCACCTTATCCACCATAGAATGCAGTACTCCAGAGTTTTTTCCCTTAATTCAACAAAAGCATCCCAACGTTCAAGCAATGCTTTTCTTATAGAAATTAGGGGGAAATGAAGAGAGCTATCTTATGGAGTGTTTATCATCCAACTCATTTTAAGATGACAGTCATTTTTTCTTAATTCATTATAGAAAATCAAGCATTATCTCAACCTAACCTGAAGGCATTTTAAAATAAAATGTGGAGAGAAAGAAACTTCAATGAATTATAGAAATCATTAGCACGAACCAAGCAAGTAATAACATTGATATACTTAAGAACTTACCTGACACGTCTAAGATATTCTAATCCATCTTCTGGAGGTCCTGAATCAAAATTGGGTTCTCCCTCCACCAGAAAGGCAGGTCTTTGAATACTGTTGAAATATTTATCATCATCACTATCTTCGTTGCCCTCTTCTAAAATTGTATCGCCACCCTCACTGACACTAAGACAGCAAGATGGTTCCGGGGATACAAAACTTTTAATTTTATTAACACCTTCCGTGTCCTCTATCTCACCATCCAAGCTTTCTGAACATCCCTCCCCTGTTCAGATGCCACAAAACTTTAGTGATCATATGAAATTGTTTAAACATCAAGTTCCACCCAAAAAAAAAAATGTATGGTTCTCATGTCAATTTAAATAAAGTGAAAAGACAAAATCATTACGCACAAACGAGTAAAAAAGAATTGAATTACTTTCATATCATTCAGCACCATATTACTGAATTTGCATCATGTACAAAAGAATGTGAAACTGAAATCATTTCTATACAAAGAACAAAAATTTTGAGTAATCTGCACATTGGTACAGACAAGAACTATCATTCGTCTATTACACAAAAATGTTGATTTTGATGCACAAAAGGTCTTTAGTTGGATTGATTTAGGCCATTCTTCAATGCACAAAAATATTCATATGATTCCATCTTCCCCTTGCAGCAACAACACCTGTGCACAAGAGAAATTGAAACCATCAAAATGATACAATCAGAACCAAAAACCATGACTATAATTGTGAAGATCAGTTGGTTCAAAATATATCTTCTGAAAAGAAAAAAAGATATCGAGAAAGTCAAAATAGGTTTAGGAGATTTTTTTTAGCAATATCCAAACAAGAACATATGTATTTCAGGAATTAACTCCACTACGAGACGTAATGTGAACAAGTTGGTGCTCGAATTCCTCAACTCAAAACGTGGTTTATAACGCCATAAAATAAATGGGGCAAAGACTCAACAGAAACAGAAAGTATCTTGAAAAATCAACCAAAAAAAAAAAGAGAAATGAATAACACAATTAGCAGGCAAAAAAGTTAAAAAAAAATCTTATTCTGGGAAAGAAACAATCAAAGAAGCAATTCATAGACACCTTGAAAGCAAAAAATGCATATGAGTTAGACATAGGACGACGAGAAAAATGAATAGTTAGAGTGAAAGATACTGATTTACATGGCTTCTATCCAAACAAGAGCATATGTATTTCAGGAATTAATTCCACAACGAGACGTAATGTGAACAAGTTGTTGTTCAAATTCCTCAACTCAAAACGTGGTTTATAACGCCACAAAATAAATGGGGAAAAGACTCAACAGAAACAGAAAGTATCTTGAGAAATCAACGAAAAAAAAAGAGAAATGAATAACACAATTAGCAGGCAAATAAGTTTTAAAAAAATCTTATTATGGGAAAGAAACAATCAAAGAAGCAATTCATAGACACTTTGAAAGCAAAAGAACGCATATGAGTTAGATATAGGACGAAGAGAAAAATGAATAATTAGAGTGAAAGATATTGATTTACATGGCTTCTAGGCAAGTTATGAAAAGGATGAATTAGATAACTCAAGACACATCATAATAAAAATCGGTAGTAAAATAAAGCCTGCACAGCCGACAATGTATCATCAAGATTCTTTTGTTAATAAACAATTAAGAACTCAATCACCTCTAATGAGGCAATAAGAAAAAGATTAAAGTGCTAAGTGAAATGTGAAAGAAATAATATTCCATTAGAAATCAGATTTCAGGAAATTCTTCTGCCACCTCATGGACGTAGGTAGTAAATGCGATAAAAAATTAATTTCTATGTTTCTATTTAACAAATTTAATGTACTTCTTGTGTGTATGAAGGAGCTGACATTGTTGAGTGCCTTTCAAATTAATCTATTTCCAGTGTTAATGAAACAAGAACCAAGTTCCAAAACCAGTGTCCTGCCCTACGCTATCATGCAAAACCATTTAATTATGAGATCCAAATGAGGTGAAAAGTTAATAATGACCTCTGTTGAAAATTAAACAAAAATGCATGCAATCAAAATTTTGAAACAACTTTTGTTCAACTTACAACAAAAAAAATTTAAAAGATTCAAGAAGAATAAACAAGAGTGAAAGATTCACAGAACCCTCCCTCGATAGCAAAATCACTCAAACAAGATTCAAAGAAAAATGCATACTGTTTGCCTCTCCCCTAATCCAAGCGCCTTTGCAAAGCATGTTCAGGATCTCAACACCACCTCTTTTTCATTTGCCCATATGCTTGGAACTTACGGAAAGCTATCTTTGGAGCCTTCAATTGGCTTACTTCCCTAACTAAACAACATCCAAGGTACTCTCACTCTTATTCTGAAAATGCATCCGTTTAAAAATGGAAGTCAATATTTTATGGGTCACTTTCATTAGTCTTTTTGAGGTCCTTGTGGCTTGAAAGTAATAGAAGAGTTCTTTAAAACAAACAAATTTCTTCTGCCTTTTTCTGGGAGAAACTTATTTTTGTGATGGTCACGTGGTTTCAAGGGTATGGTCCCTTTCAAAACTACTCTTATTTCTACCTTTTGCACTAGTTGGAAGACCGTTTTGTAACTTCTCTAGCAAGGGTTCTCCCTTTGTTGTAAAATTCATTTAATTATTGAAATTGTCTCTATCCAAAAAGGAAAAATTCTATTAAGAGACAATTTGGGATCTCTAAAGACTCGAAACAGTTAGATCCTCTGATGCAAACTTCATAAGCAACTCAATTATACACCCATCATTCATTCCTCCGAGTCTTACAAATCACTAGTTTATTTGTAGAGGCCACTTATGAGACTGAAGCAAAGCAAATAGAAATACTTACTTATTATTGAAGAGGCTTCTTCTCTCTTCCCCAAATGCTGCCTAGAATCAGAGGTGGAGCCAATCTTCATAGGGTAATTCGAGCTTGTTAAGCTACTGTATTCCCTTGCCACAAGGGGCATAAGTTCCTTGCATATAGCTTTCCACAATCTCCTCTGTTCTGTAACATTCACAAACCTCAGTGCTTCCATATCCTTCCTCGAATACACTACCTTGTTTCCTTCCGCATTTTTTTGACGTCCATTGACTTTATCAAGCTCATTCACATTCCCCAGCTTCCAATGCATCTCTGGAATCTTAGCTTCCCTTGCCCTCCTCCTCGATCTTTTAGCCTTTTTCCCCCCTCTTTCGGGTTCATGGGAATTGTTCTCCTTGATCTGCATTGTCCTAGTTGGACAAACAATACCAATCTCTTCCCCATTTCCAATTTTGGAAACATGAACCGGTTCAACTAATGCAGTTTCGTCTATTACTTCAATCTTCAATGAATTTCTGAGAGACAAATGACTTCCTCGAAGAATATTCATGTTCTCGGCATCATTTTGTTGATCTGCAATCCTTTCTTCATCAATAACCATTATTTTACTGCAACTATCCATGATCCCTCCAGAGCTAGGGGCCTTGTTTCCCTTCTCTAGATGAATTCCATCTGCAGGAGCCAACATGGCTTCGAGTTTTTCCAATAATAATTTCTTTTTCATTTCCAGAAAGCTCTCACAATCAGCTTCTTTCCTCAACAACTCCTGGTTACGCGCAAAGGCTTCTTTGCCGTCGGCTTCAACAGCAGCAGACAACTGGACATCTTGAACAAGATCTTTCTTCGTAAAATCTTGATTTCTATCAAAACCCAGTACTATTCTTGCAAAATCTTTCTCCTCCACTTCGTCCACCACAACTTCTTGAGTACCAGCTTCCACGGAATCGAACGTTTCAAAGTCGTGGCCAGCGTCCACCTTGAAAGGTTCTTTTTCGAGCTCCACATCAAGATTCTGAATCTTGTCCACCAGACTTCTAACGTTCCCTCCGTTTTCAGAAGACGCACAAGCTGAATCGCACACGACCATCTTTTCGACAGAAGCTTCTGAAATTTCCGGGTTCTCTGCTGCAGGGCAATGGAAAGCATTGGCGGAGAACCCAGAAGCGGAACTCGTATCGTTTTTCATTACTCCACACTCCTGCTCCTGATTCGAAACGATCGCAGGGAACATCTTCTCGTCGGCAGAACCAATCGATTGAATAGGAAACTGGGGGTCCTCAGAATCAGAATTCATCTCATCGGCCATTGCTCGAAGAAACCAGGGGGTTTTAAGAGCGCCACAAAGTGAGGAGTGTGAAAAAATGAGGTTTAAGTTTAACATATATGTAGCTTTGACTTGGATTTGTAAGAGAGTGAGAGGGAGAAAAAAAGAAAATAGGTCTAAATTTGATTTTAGTTTATCAACCTTCAATATTATTTCATTTTTGTCTTTTTTTTTTCTCTCGCTCTCCCTCTTTTTTTATTTTTTTTATTTTGATCGATGTATTTTTTTTCCCTATAAAAAGAAGATCAATATACCTTTTAAGGTTATTTTGATCTCTATTATCAGCTTTTGTCTATTTTTATTTTTGTATTTTTGGGACATTCTTTACATTTACAAAAAAAAAAAAAATTGTATACATATTTGCAAAATCTTAACACAAATTTTTTATGGAAGAAAACCTTTCAATACAAAGTTATGATAATATTTTAATAAATTCATTCATTGTAGTGTTATATTTAAATTGTGATTAAAAGAATAAACGAGCCAAAACAATTGTTTTTATTAAAAGTTCATAAAATTCTTGCGAATTTCAAATGAATTCTATTATTTGTTATCATAAGAAAATAGAATGAAATTTCAATTTGTATTTTTACAAAGAAAAAAAAAAGGGTCAGATTGGGAAGGATTTAACAGAATTTTAAGTTAAATTACTTATTTAATCTTATGACATTTTGTACTAAAAAAACATGTGATATTTTAATTTTTAACATCAACATCTGGACAAAAAAAACTTAAATCCATTCATTTCAAATCTTTTTCATTCCAAACAAGATTAAAAATTTAAAATTGTTTATAAATTTCAAATCATAGAATTTAAAATCTTTTTTTCAATTTTCTTGACGCCAAGTAGAGTTTTAGTTTTTCTCTAAAACAAATGAATATTCTACTTCAAGTATGTGTATAATTGTATTAACTTGTTGACATGGGTATAGATTTGGTGCCACATAGGTTGGTCGAGGATAAGTATTAATAAGTGAATATTATGTGATAAAATAAAAGTAACCACCAAAAATAAGTTTTTTAGGCGGCCAGAATACTTTTCTTTTAGTCTTTTATTAGTGTAGAGTCCAAAATAGTTATTTTATTAATTCAATAATTAAAATAAATATTTTGAAAGCTTATGAACTAAGATATAAAAAACTTGAAAGTTCAAGTACTTAAATTGGATCCACAATGAATTTTCTTTAGTGACTTTGTAGTCGTCTATAGTTAATCATTTGGTAACTTTTCTTTTAGTTCAATAATTGTAGGTTGAAAGATCGAATCATTGACCTTTGAGATGATAAAAAATACAAAAAAATATTTATCTCATATTTGTAAGATGTTTGATATTGAAGCAATGTACTATAATTTAAGATGCATGATAACAAAGATCGAAGAGAAGCCATTTAGAGCATGTATCACATGAAGAATAAGCTACTTATGAAGGGTCATCTTCATGACTATGAGAGAGTTATTGTAGTATTGAAACACTATTTTTATTTTTATTTTTTAGTTTAACAATTGTGGAGTAGAGAAATTGAACCATTGATCTTTGCGATAATAATAGATGTCTTATCCACTTAACCATGTTTAGATTAGTTGATAATAGAAACACGATGTCGATTGGTTTTTTAATCAAATTATGAGATTATATATAAGAATCATGATAGAAATTGAGAATAACACACCCAAAATTCATAAATTTGGGCAAAAATTTGACTATAATGTTGTTTTTCTGTTTTTCTTTAAAATCCTTTTAAGTTTGTATTATAGATATGTTTTATAATTTATTTAATGCACATGTAAATATTTTTTTAAATGAATTTTCAAAAGAAAATTTAGGGTGTGTTTGCTATGCCTTTTAAACTATTTATTGATAGAAAAAAAGTATTTTGTTCGTAGAATTAAGAGTATTTGGTCAAAATTTCGAAGAATGCTTTTAACTAATTAAAAATATGTTTTTAGAATTTTTAATAATAAAAATAGTTTAAAAATGTGTAAAAACATATAAAATACAATTAAAGCTTTTTTAAATTAAGTATTTAAATAATTTTCTTTCAGAAACACTTATATAATAAATATTTTACTTAAAAATATTTTTTAAAAAAGTTATACCAAATATGCACTTAGCATAAGATAAAAATTGTAGTAGTTTTTCTAGTTTTAGATAAAAATTGTAACATTGACATCGGTTTGATTAGGAGATCACAAAATGAGGTAGCCAATTCATTGACTATTCATTTTCGAAGACATCTTTCCTCTACTGTGTGGATGAAGAATTTGGGTAACGTGTCAGATTTGTACTAATTTACTAAATCTCTTTTAGCATGTTACTCTTGACCTTTGTATTAAAAAAAAGTTAAGAATTCTATCTAAGTTAAAGATGAAACTGAAAATTGAAAGTAAAAATTGGTAGAGTTTGCCAAGTTCAAGGTAAATTTTAGTTTTTTTTTTTTCTAAAATAAAAAAATACTAGATTTTATTTAAGTTCAACAACATGTGAGGTGGTAATTCAAAACTCTGGTTGATGAGGCATGAAAATGCCGATACACGCAGGCAGGAATGAGACCGCCACATGTACAAATAGACCTCGGTCATAGCCGAGGTCAAACGAAACGCCAAAGCTCGGTCGAAGGGGGACGAGCCCGAGGACGGGAATGAATCCCTTAAATTGATCCTTACTGGACGCAGAGGGAACGAAACGGTCCCACTAATTCCTCCGCTCAAAGTTCGCCCTAAATCAAGGCCGGTCGGAAGCGTTACACCGCAAATGACTCTCTCGACCTCAAGTATAAAAGCAAGACAGGAAGACCCCAAAAGGTATGCAACGAAATCAGAATACACTTTACTATTCGTTTCCTCTGCCTTCACTGACTTTAGCGTCGGAGTGTGGTCATCACCACCTCACCTCACCTCGTTCTCTTTTTTCAGGTCCGAGGACCATTGTAGCTCAAGCCACGTCACAGGCATGATTTTATGTGCATCAACATTTGGCGCCGTCTGTGGGGACCCGACAAGACAAGCCTAATTTAGAGATGGCACTCAGAAACTGATAGACGCCGGTCGCAGTCCGATAATGAACGAAAGGCCGCTGTGCAGCTCGGTTCATCCCATCGGACTAGGAGAGGAGGGAGAGGCCGAGGGCGCCAGACAACCACTGCATAGATGGAGGCTCTGCAGGTTCTGGTCCTTGACCAAGCACATATCCTTCAAGCTATGCAAGCGTAGATGCAAGTTTTAGTAAACAACACTCTTCATGCACCAACTCAGCCTCAAGACCCTGAGATCCGCAACGTGGCAGCACGGACCACGGGTGATAGACCCCAAGGTTGCGAGCGCCGAAAGGGAGCATCCGTGCATAGTAGACTTGCACGGTCAAAATACCTTGCCGACCAATCAATGGGGAGAAGCCACACTCGGGTTAATTCAAAGAAGACCAGTTCGAAACGAGGCCCGACCCAACCCGATTTGCGCGACAAGATCGAAGCCAAGCGACGAAAGCGAAGCGCGTCCTGCAGTAAGAGTCGCTACACTGAGGCTTCAAGCAAGCCTGATTGGGAGGACGCCTTGGAGGAAGTCCGAGCGGAGCTAAGAGGCCTAAAGAAGGAGTCCACTACTGACAAAGCTCCCGGAATGGCCGTCGCGAAGCACATCCTGAAATCAGGGCTAGAGCCTTTCATCGCTGAGGTCATGGGTGTCGAGATCCAGAAAAAATTCAAGGATCCCACCATGAAGCCGTACGACGGCACGATCGACCCCGTCGAGCACGTCGACACTTATCGGTTGAAGATGGAGCTACACCGAGTGCCAGATGCAATCAGGTGTCGCGCTTTTTCTGTCACTTTGACCGGAGCGGCCCGAGCTTGGTACCGCAAGCTGAAGTCGGGTATGATCTCTAATTTTCAATAGTTGGCCGAACTTTTCGTCGACCAATTTTTGGGAAATAGCGAAAATCGCCGCCCCTCCAGTCATCTGATGGCTCAGTACCAAAATGAGGGCGAAACGTTACGACAATTTGTTACACGATTCCGGCAAGAAGCCTTGCGTGTAAGTGATTACTTGGACGAAGTAATTATAGCCGCATTCACCGGATGCTGCAAACACCAGGAGATGTTGCAGTACATCACGATCCATAAGCCAAAAACGTTTGCAGAGGTTCTTTCACACGCAAATGGCGTCATGATGGTTGAGGATCTCCTTATCTCAAAGAGGATGGCCACAACGGCATCTGTGCCAACGCCGTCCCATAGAAAGAAGGATAAGGGGTATCACCAGCCAGCGTCTCGTCAGCACGACACGCATCGAAGTGAGCGTTGGGATGAGAAGCGTAATGACCAACGCTCTAGTTGGGGGCCAAATTTGAGAAGTATACGCCTACAACCGTGCCGATCGCAGAAATCTACGCTGTCGCTGAAGAAGTGAGACTCTTCACCCCACCAAAAAAGCTAAAGACAAGGTCACGCAGGCGAGATCAATCAAAATACTATCGGTTCCACCGAGACCATGGCCATGACACATCAGACTGCTACGAATTAAAAGAGCAGATCGAAACCCTCATCCAAAAGGGGTATCTCAAAAAATTTGTCGCCCAGCGACGTTCAAGAGACCCCCCTGCAGCTGGAGAACGAGAAAGGTCGCGATCGCCTAGGAAGGATCGTCTCGTGGAAATCCATACGATCTTCGGGGGATGGTCAGAAGGACATTCGGGGCAGAAGAGAAAATCCCTGGTCAGGGAAGCCCTAAACGAGGTATGTCAAGTCTCGAATCCTCATTCTACGCCCCCCATCACATTCGATGACGAAGATGCCAGGAATTGTCATAATCCACACAATGATGCCCTCGTCATCCTTGCAGATATTGATCACGTGAAGGTGTTTCGTGTTCTTATTGATGGCGGAGCTTCCACCAATGTTCTATCCTACTCTACGTATTTGAAGTTAAGATGGCAACAAAGTCAGCTGAAACCTAGCCCAACCCCCCTGGTAGGCTTCTCAGGGGAGCGGATAACACCGGAAGGCTGTGTAGAACTC
>JAOANK020000070.1:773667-783837 GCA_026257165.2 Telfairia occidentalis | reverse complement strand
TTCAGTTTCATCCTCGCAACGTTTGTCAAATAGATTGTGGTTAGAAAGGAAGTTTGATGAATCTGAAATTCGGGCTCTTTCACAGATTTTTAGTAGATCATTCTAGAAGGTTTTTATATATGCTAAGTATCCTAGGACCGGATATTGGAAATTTTCATTGTTCTTTAAAGTTTATTATTTTCACGGCTAGTCTCTTTTGTTTGTAATCGTTTCTAAGTTCTTGTTTTTGCTTTGTTTTTTTTAACTTCACTCCCTTTGGGAGTTTGTATCCCTTGAACATTTTCCTTTTCATTATATCAATGAGAAGTTGCTTCTTGTTAAAAAAAAACAATTATAAGATCAAAAGGAAAGGAACATATTCCAGTTGAATAGATAGGCATGAGATTTACAAGTTCTTTCTGAATGATCCATACAAGTAATAATCTCAACCATTCAACTGAATGGTTCAGAAACGGAACCAGATATGTTATTCTAGTTCCCAGTGCTTTCTCATCATGACAAAGATGTTACCTTTCCATTCTGAGTTGTAGCTTTCACTTTCTTCAAAGTAAAATAATCTTCTTATATAAGATTCTTCATCAGCATATGCAGGTCTGAGACATCCCAAAATGGAAACTCCATTTGAAGGATGCTTCATCTTTTTGTCATATTCCATATTGATAACCTATAGGTTACAAACATTTAATAACGAGTTGATTAACATTTCCTATTTCAAACGAAAGTATTACGAACTCTAGCTGCTAGGAGCAAGATGGGATGTTAAGAAGAAATTAAGTTCAAGAAAAAACATGAGGCATAAATGCAGAAAGGTTAATCAATATATCAATGACGGATATTACCATAAATTTAGTTTAGTTTTGAATTGAAATCACATGTTAATCTTTAATTCACCATTTAAATTGTTATATATTCTCCTTCAGTTAAGCAAACTACAATTTCTCCATTAAAGAACCCTAATTATAACTTGTTAACAATGAAAATTGCATGTTTCTTATATATATATATAAGGAAAACAGTCAACCAGTTTCAATAAGAAGAATGCAACGCAACACAGAAAGACCTCCATCCATCCATCTTCATTCTCCCCAACTAGTACGCCCAAACTTCTTTACCTTCCCTCATTACGCAAAGACCATCCTCTCTGGTTAGTAATTTTTCTCCTCTAGCAATAAAAAATTAACTGTTTCCTTTCATAAAATCAAGGAGTGGAACAATGACATAGAAATTCAGGTTTCATCATTTAATTGTTAGTTTTTTCGACACTCCCTGGTGGTATTTCTAAATAATAAAAAGCCAAAAACAAAACAACAGTAGTCAATAGAGATTCGGGAACTGTAAGTTCTTTCTTTTTTATAAGAAACGAAGAGCTATTATAGTCTATAGACAACACAAAAAGGGAACAACCTAGGGGCATTGTCAATTTGTAGGATGGTGTTAGGCAATATTCCTCTATTAAAACTAGAGATGAAAGGAAAACTCTCTTTTGGGTTGATAATTGGTGAGGCAGAGGCATTCTAAGAGACTACTGACTAGTTCCCAAAACTCTTTGCTCTCTTGACCCAGAATGAGAGTAGAGCTAAAGAAGTGTGGGTAGCTTTGTCCAGTTCTCGGTCCTCTGTGCTTAAAAGACCCCTCCTAGGCAAAGAGTTAAGCAATTGAATGAGTTTATGGCCGTTACAAAATTCATCTCTATAATCTGGAAGATCTTAAAGTTTGGAATATTGACATGGAGCTATTCTCTGTGAAATCCCTTTATAATGCCATATTAGAATGCTCGCCTATGCCCCTGTTACTAGTTTGCTAAGATCTTGTGGAAGCTCAAGGTGCCTAAGAAATGCAAGGTCTTCTCTCAAGCCGCAGCCCTAGGTCTCAACATTATAGATAAGGTTCAGAAACACAACCCCACTATGGTCCTGAGTCAAACTGGTGCTCTTTATGCAGGAATAACTACTAGGATGCCAATCATCTGTTTTGCGGCTGCCCTTTTGTTGCTTCTTTAAGGTTGAAGCTGCTGGAGGTTTTTGGTTTGAGCTGGTCTAGTTCAGTAAAGGCTTCTATTTTTCAAATGTTTAATGGTCAAAACTTCAACCATTCACTCACCAGAGTTCAGAGGTAGTACGGTATCGATAGAGAGGAGTAGAAGATTCTTCAAAGAAATGGATAATTTGAGGGATCATCTATAAGATGACACTGTCTTCTTTTTGTTCTTCCGAGCCGTTTTATTGACTAGCTAGGGATCCTTTTTGTAACTCCACGGTTCTCTCTATATCAATTTTTTTTTTATATTTCCGGGCTTCACTATTCTCACGGGACAATCATTTGACCCTACTACATTTGGTTGCCAAGGAAACTCGTAGGATATTAAATCCTAAGTAGATGGCCACTATGGTTTGGATGTCGTCCAATTATGAGATCTATGCACAGTGAACCACATGAACAAGTATCGTGGGATGAGTTTCAGTATGTTGTCACCCAATTAACAGCAAAAATTTCTTTTGTTCTGTTCAGATTTGTGTTCTCTTTGGGGCAATATTTCTCAAGCTTCTTTTTTGTGGGCTGTTTTTTTGTATGTCCTTGTATTCTTTCATTTCTTCTCAATGACAGCTCGATTCTTTACTACAAAAATTATCTAAGTTATTTACAACAATATAGTTTATATTTTACATGCTATAACAATAACAAAGTATCGGTGGCAATCACCTTATTCAAGCACTTGGCAAAATATACTGGATGAACTAAGCTAGCAACGTCTGGAACTCCCCAGTCAGCTGGAATATCAGACAGATCAGTTTCTACTACCTGTAAGGCCAATAGAAATGTGGCTGCATTAATTCCAGAATATAAATGAACTAGAAAAGCTAGGAAAAATAAAATCAGAAACCTCTGAACTGAAACCAAACAACTAGATATTTACCTCAATATAGTCGTAATCAAAAGGAACAACATCACCATTGCCACTATCTGGTGCATTATAATCCCCAACTATCCTCCTACTCTCATACATTTGCAAGTCCATTCCAATCAAAGCATTCTGAGGGTGAAGAAGTCATATAAGAACCATAATCTCTCGACAATACTGGGGTAATAGAAAAAAGTAGAGAAACTTAAGGACAAAAAACAAGTAGGAGGTTTCGAAAAGCAACACATACTAATGAAACATGAAGATCCTTACCACAGGATTGTGTGCTCCACGATCTTCTAACATGTTCACACTGTCAAAAATTTCAAAATACAAATCTGAACAGAACAAAATATTACCAAGTATGATTCAGCAACTGGGCTACAGAATGAGCCTATCCATACAAATGACAAATCATTAACAAGAGAGTCAATAAAATAGTGAAAAGGAATACAAACCTCCATAATCGTCGATAACATACTGAAAATCATCCCATGATACTTGTTCATGTGGTTCACTGTGCACAGTTCCAGGAAATAACAGCAAAGCATTCCTATTGACCTAATAAGAAAAGGAAAGGAAAGTAAAAGAAGAGTATGACTGGACGAAGTCATGATGTGAAACCACACTTGATTCTATTTCTACCTTAATGTTATCTCCATAATCTACAACATTTTTCAGTAACTTCATGTCAGCTCACTTCTATTTCATCCAAATACTTAAATACAATCAAGAAAAAACACCTAGTGCATCAATCCAAACCTCCACAGTTGTCCTTGCTACTTCTGCAGCAGTGAGTTCAGTGTCCCGTGTTCTTTTGCAAACTTTTAGATCTTCAAGAGGGTGATAACCATGGTTAGTCAAGTAACTTGATGAATCTGGCACTGAATCTGGGTAATCTGCAGCAACTGAAACTTTTGACAAGCAAAGGTCACGTCCCCTAGACAACCAATGTAATTCTGTTGATCCAAATATTGGATTTCTGCCACTAAAAAATTACCACAGAAACAAGTAACAAATATTCAATTTATAAACTCAAACTGATAAGTTAAAGAGTCATAATATCAAAAGACATCTTGACTGCTTTGGCTGAACTCAAAGTCATAATATTCAATTCATAAACTCAAACAAATATTCAATTCCAAACGTGTCCAAAGTCATAATATCTAGGGCCATCCTTTCAAGAAGATGAAGAAGCTGCTTTGGCTGAATTTATTTACGGCCTTCTTTTGGAGTATGTGGAATAAAAGAAATAGAAGAATTTTCAAATAAAAGGAATTTCATATTAACTCTTTTTTGGATGCTATAGTCTCCTTAGCTATATCATGGGGTAAATGCTCTCCCATTTTCAAACACTAGCTTTTCTTCTCTTTTATCCAATTGGAGAGGCTTTTTGTAACTCCCTTGGTTGGGTGCTTTTGCTCCCTTGCTTTTGGAATTCCATACATCAATAAAATTATTTCTTATCCAAAAAAAACAAAAGACATCTTGATTGAAATTTTAAAAAAAATGTAAATAAGGAAATAAGTTTCAATTTTTTTTTCATTACCAAAAATTTACTCCATGAGACTTGATTGTTGTTAACTTCACCGTCCAAGCCAAGTTACATGCATGTCAATTAATATCGTGACCAGACTTTACAATGTGTAGCATTGAGTAATACGAAGACCCTGAATTGCTAAGAAAATTGAGAAAAGTAAATAATATTTATATAGTTTCTGAGTATCATAATGACCTTCTCTATCTTTCTTTCAATCTTCCATACAACCAAAATGTTTTCTTGCAAGTATAAGACGAATAAGCACCAAAAAAATTAAAAGAATCGTGTTCATGTCTAACTACAAGCAGATTGACATTGAGCTATAATATATCATAACCCACCGAAATCATAAACTCACCGAACATCAAATGTAGATCTATTCCAACTGCTTGGGAATGCATATGATGTCGAGCAACAAGCCCCTTCTGCATGACATAAAAAAAAGTGGGGAGCAGAAGCGAGGAACAAAACTCAACAAAAAAAAAAGCTACAAAATGAAGGATTTGAATACCCCAATCATGCGGCAATGTCAAAAGAAAAAGTTACTAACGGTGACCAAAACTTGGAGTTGCAACCAAGTCGAAATAAACAAATTGTCATGTAATAGAGATACTAATTCACATTAGTTTCCCATTGCACGACTTCTCAGTTACTTTTACTGAGATACAACTTCTGATAAAATGCAACATCCCAATGACAAATTCACATGGTGGTGGTTGACAAAATGAAATCCCCAGGTAGACAAGCACGAGCTTCTATAGCCCAGAAAACCTAAAACCTTGCCAGTTTTATGAAGAAAACCAGACTCCCGGACGAATATATAATATAAATTCATCAGTTGTTCGTCTTTCTAAATCCAAACCTACAAAAACCCACTTCAACTAAAACTAACCCATCACTTAATTGGCGAGTGGGGAGTTCAGAAAACAACTTGAAAACGTTGATCGATAGGCCTCTCTTAAAACAAATGTCCAGACAATCAGTTTATCTAAAATGAGGAAAACGAAAGGAACATTTCTCAAATTCCCTGCTCGTCACAATCGATGATCCCAAATGCGAAGATATGAATTCAATATATAAAAAGAGGCCAATGATCGTGGTTACCGAAGTTAAGTGAAGAAGCTACGGCAATTGCCATGAGAGAGAGAGATCAAAGTCGAACCAAGCTGTGATGGGTCTCGTTCTCTACGTATAGTACAGCTCCCAGAACGAGCTGGCCATCGAGATTCGGATGTCAGCCAAAAAGGAAGATGTCAAAACTCCAGAGATCTCAGTTAAATAAATGTAGAAAATAACAAATGGGTCCATCAATTCTGTCTTTATTAAACCTAGAAAAAGTCATTGAGAACAAAATTTATGAACAAGGATACTGAAATTGTGAGAGAATACAAAAGTGAGAGGATCTGAAAGATAGACACCACATGTTTTTTATTTTAACATGGTACACAAGGTCATGCCAAGACAGAGGGGTTTTGTGTGAAATGTGAATGTGTGGATACTCTGAAAAAAAAAACTTTTTTCAATTCACTCTTGGGAACAATTTTTTTTTTTAGTAGTTATTTGCAGGAAGGAGGATCAAACTATCAACTCCTATAATTATAGTAGATGTCTTTATCCATTAAACTATTCTTAGATTGGCAAAAAAAAAACAAAAGAAAAAGTACATATTTGCATGTGAGATAGTGAGAAAGTTTCTAGTACACCCGTAGTATGAAATTTGTTCATATTATTTTTATTTATTACTTATCATGTTAACATCCTTTAATAATGATGTGAAATTCATGAATAAAATAATATATCATTTATTGATGTATCATATTGTTTAATAAATAATTATGTTTACAATTAAAAAAAATGATAGAATAAGTCCATATTACATTTCTAAAGTATGCTTTAACCAATTTAAATCTATTTGTTTACGAGCTATCTTACATTGTAAACTAAACTCACAACTTTATTTTAAATTTAAGGTGTAATAAAAAGATGGAAGGATGATAATTAGTTTTCAACTAGTTTAAAATCGAATGACTTTCGTTTAAAATAGAAATTAGCTCTTAATTAACAAAATACCTCTAAAGATCAATAAAAAAAAGTTAATATAACTTGAGCTCAACTTATGATCTCAAAAGAGGAGGGAAAAAAAATAAAAATAAAAAGTCGAGCACAAAATAAAAAGTTATTAGTTCTTCCGTGTATTTATACGTTTTGTTCTTTCAATTCAATCTGTTAAAGGCGTAAAGCCCATTTCAACCAGAAAAACTTGCGATGAAGCTTTCTGTGACAAATAAAGATGGTTCTCTCTCACTCTCGCTCTCACGCTGCGCATCTCTCCACCTTCAGTTGCCTTCTCATCCTCCGCATTCACTTCAACTTCATCAGTCTCCCTCATGGCCGCCTTCAGTCAAACGGTCCATCTCTCTACCTAGCCATCCACTGCAGAAGCCGGTCTCTCGAATCATCTCGATGTCAGCTAGAAACAACGACGGATTTGTGGTTGAATCTCCCGCAAAGGCGCTCCGGAGGATTCTGGAGATGCCTGGCGTCCACCAAGGCCCCGCTTGTTTCGATGCTCTCAGTGCTAAGCTAGTTGAGAGAGCTGGATTTCTTTACTGCTTTACCAGTGGTTATTGTTTTTCTTTCTTTAATCTTGTGGTCTTAATTGATTGACAATTTTTTGCTGGAAACGTGAGAAATTATTTAACTGGTGAAAATATGAACATAGAGTTAATTTTGAGTTGAATGTGCTAGTTGCTGTTAGCGTTCTGGAAGTAATTTATTTGTCTGCATTTTTAGTACCGATTTATTCTCGAGGCTTTAAAATAGCCATGCAAGCTAGTGTGATGTTGAATTGGTCTTTCCTACAGGATTTTCTATATCGGCTGCGAGATTGGCCTTACCAGATACAGGTCTCATATCATATGGTGAAATGTTGGATCAGGGGCGACAAATCACTCAGTCAGTGTCAATTCCGGTCATTGGGGATGGTGATAATGGATACGGCAATGCAATGAATGTGAAGAGGACTGTCAAAGGATATATTCGAGCAGGCTTTGCGGGGATCATATTAGAAGATCAGGTTCTTTTATAGCAATTTTAAATGTTATGCGTGGACACTAAAAGTAGCTACACACACAGATATATATATATATGTATGTATTTTTGAACCAGAAATAACTTTTCATATATATATAACCCGGTTTCTGTTAAGAAAAAGAAAAGGAAAAATTGTTCTGTCGGGGCTGCTGTCTTCATCATGTGAATTTGTGGTCAATGTTGTTAACCATTGTCTCTCCTTTCCTTCGTTTTCATACTTTTGACAATGAACGGATTAGAACTAAAGAGAGAACAGGGAAAATAAAGGAATGGAGGAGAAGAGGGATAACATAAAAGCATTGAACCAATCAATATGTTAGGAATACTAACAAGGACACATTAGGAATAATAGTTGTAATTACTTGATAAATTGGTTGAGTTGAGTGGTTATTAATAGGGGGAGTTAGAGGGTTGAGGATCAGGCAACTTTTAGATAGTAGTTTTGGGAGAATATCAAATATCTCGAAGTGATTGGATTTGTATTTGTTTGGCTATCTTTTGAATGCGATTAGCATCTTCTATGTTGAGTTCCTATAAACTAGACAAGAGCATTGATTTTAGTCATGGACGTAATAGATCAAATCCCATGTGCCATAATGTTTCCATGTAAATTATGAAATATTTATGGGGAGTAGTCCTCATGGCTAGCTACCTAATAACTTGTAGGGGTGAGAGTCGGTTGGGGTTGACTAGAGTTGAGGTCAGATTGACCCCGACACCAGCGGCTAGTTGAAGAAGTTATAAAAATCTTTTATTAAGGAAATCAACCGTCAAAAGGCAGCCAGTTGGTCGATGATTGTCGGTTTGATGACAAAGGGAGCAATGATAGAGGGGTGAGAAAGGAAAAGAAGAGAGGTTTGTGGCAAAAGAGAGAGAGAGAGGGGAATGAGAATTAACGGGTGGGTGTGCATGTAAGAGAGAGAGAATAGGTGGGCTTCGCAAGCTAGAGAGAAGGGGAATGTGAATGAGTAAGGCTTGCACGTAGGAGAGAGAATAGAAGAGAAAAGAGAGACCAGACAAGCCTTGAATGTAAGAGAGAAGAGAGAAGGATTTGAATTTGGGAGAGAGATAGAGAATTAAAATAAGGGGAAAAAATACTAAAGGAGAAATTAAGTGGATAATTGTTGGAGGGTGGCCAAAGAAAGGGATGTATACCATCTGACCTCCAACCATCGATTGGCCAAGACCCGTGCCGATTTGGTCGGTAAAGTCAGTTTTTCAGTTTTCTAATTTTACCCCTAATAAATCAGATGCCTAGTAAAGTTTTGCATTTCAAAACTCTCCTTTTAAGGGCCTTAAATTATGTGTTTTTTGTTCGACAACTCACATATATTCTAATTTTTTTATTAAAAATTTTTAAGTGTGTTACTTAAGGTCAAATCCATAGTCACTTTTGATCAAAACTTGATCATAGAGCTGTTAGATGTATTTTTTTTTCGAGTTTTTCTTCAATTATAAAAGGGATATAAATGTTTTGATCCTTTTACAAAAAAAAAAATTATGGGAGTATCGATATGTCTTTTTTAGAAAAATTACTCTATTTTACTCAAAATTTTCTTTAGGAGGAGAAATTAAATTTGGAAGATATTTTTGTTCCACTCTCGTTCGGGGTTTTGACATTGAAGGATGATAATATGATCAAGTGGCAATCTTAAAGATCCCATCTCAACTCATCCAATCTCCTTTTGGCTTCATATTGATTTATTCATCCTTCAATCTACCTTTGCTGAGCAGGGACACAGTAGGTATATTAGCCATTTTACAAGTGAAGCTACTGGATGTTTCCCCCTTCCAAATAAATTGGTGGTCCAGGTGATTAGGAGTTTTCTCGTGTAGATTTCCCATACAATCTCACCACTCTTGAAACTCTGTTATTTTTAGGTTTTTTTTAACAAGAAAGAAATATTTTTATTAAAGTTATGAAAAAAGTCTAATGCTCCAAAGAAACAAATCTCCAAAAAGGAGATAAAAATGAAAAATATATAAACTCATGAAAATGAAGAAAAAACAAAAGATTTTCAATTTAAACAAATATCTTGGAAGGAATAATTCAAAAAAGCTTGGGAAGAGAACACCATCGAGAAGCCTTGAGCTTTGCTGAAAAAGAAACATCAGGCCATGAGGAAGATTGGTTCTAAAAACTCGTAAATTGTGCTCCAACCAAATTTTTGATAAACGGCCATTACTCTTGAAACTCTGTTGTTGAGGTTTCGTCTTAGCTTTAAATCCCAATCCAGCATGTCTTCATTCCATAAATCTGCCACTGTATTTCCTTTTGACTGAGGAACAACTTAGAGGCTCAAGAAAAGAGATGCCGAGAGGAGTAGAGGACAACTGAGCATCTACCCAAAATTTAACCGTATTCCCTTAGCCGATTTTAAGAGCAATTAAAGAGTCCTAGCTGCCTCGGCATTTAGCTATTGGAGACCAGGGGGCTTTGGCAAAACCAATAGGCAGCCCTTACTGTTCCAACCACATCGGTCCAGTCCATAAATGCCGGCAATAATTCTTCTCCAAAGGGTTTCTTACTCATGACCAAATCTCCATGGCCACCTTGTTAGGAAAGTCAAGTTTTTTGTTTTCACTACCAATATTCAGGCCCCCCTAAGTTAAGGGGAACAGGAACCCATTTCTAGTT
>JAOANK020000070.1:751245-762396 GCA_026257165.2 Telfairia occidentalis | reverse complement strand
ATGTCTTGTATTTTCTGTGGTTCTAAGGATACTTTGGAAGAGAAGGATGATCCTCTCAAATTGATCATTAGTTTAGGTTGTAATTTTCTTTGAATTACATCTTATAAAAAAGATACCTAAATGTCTAATTTGTGAGATCTTTCTTCCTTAGTAAATTGCGAAATCGTGTGTAGACGGTTGGATTAGAGAGGTTTGGGTATTGGTAACTTGAGATTGCGTAATGGGATTCTATTGGGTAAATAGTTGTAGCGCTTTTCCTTGAAGGCTCACTCTCTGTCGCACAGGTTATGATGTGTAAGTATGGTCTTTATCTTTGGAGTGGGCTTTTTGTTGGTGTGTCCTTTTTCCCTAATGATGACTCATCTAAACTCATGAGATGCCTAAAAAGGAAGCTTAACAAAATTGTAGTAAAGATCAATTAGATCCTCCTCAGCTCCTCCTATGATATCCATTTTAATTGTTATTGCAAGTCGAAGTTTAACATATCTTGTCCAAATCGGCCTAAAATTGGAATAATAGTAGTTTGAACGTTGAGCTCAGAGGTTGAAAATCGTTGCCCCTAATTTTATTTTTATTTTTAGTATTGCTTTTCACATTACACTTCATCTATATGTTGAGTGCTTGTTAGATGCAATTGTCATCTGTTCTTTTATTGCAGGATGCACTGCTTGCAATTAAAGGAGGCCAAATACCTTCTGAATGCATGCCATCTTTTGAAGAATTAAAGGAAATATTAGGCTTCAACAGTTATTATGAAGAAGAGGAGAAGTATGCTACTGCCGTTAGTCTTCCTTCGCTAGGAGGTATACAGATCTTATACCCATAAGTGAATCTATTGTTCTTTAGAAGAGAATGGAAGGATGTTATACTTGTCTTTAACAACGGATCGATTTCTTGATTCTGAACAGATGATTAATTAGCGTTGAACTCATTTTACCTCATGTCAAATTGGTGTTTATTAATTATCTATCAATGAAGTCATCTTATTTCCCATTAAGATTCATCCAATTTTTTAAGTAAAGTTGCGTTTCTTTATAGAAAATGAAAAGGCCAGATTGCAACAACAGATCTACAATAAGCCTTACAAGTTTTGTTTGGTAGATTGTAAATGCGAGGTCACAGATCATTTCTCTTGCTTTGTTAGTCCATCTGAGGAGGGTCAATGTTAGGATGAATATAAATTTCTAAGAAAAATTTGCCCGTGTTTTGTTACGTGGTTATGTACATCAGTAAAGTTATTCTAGTTCTGAAACCAATTTCTGCACTGACCTTAAATTTCATAGCAGTTTATTTGCTCTGCCACTAAACTATTTGATACAAAATTAAGATTTTTTGCCAGTGGGCAGTAGCATAACCTACTGTTGAAATTATTGAGAGCAGAATGACCAAAATCATTATGGTAAAATTTTTGAAGTGATTACACCTGACGTGTACAGTAATTTTGATGCAGATGGATCAAAACATCCCGCTTCTGGCATCTCGTCCCGAAAATTGAGAGTCTATATATCTGGAACAGATGGACTTGAGAAACTTGATGTTAGGATTCCTGTAAGTGTTCATGAATATCATATTTATGTTCTTTAGATTGTTTTTGCAACTGAAATGAGTTCTCGTCGTATTTTAATCCCCCAAAAACTAACAAGCAGTCCGTTATATTATTTAATTCAAATGCTCTGATGCTATACGAAAGATTCTTCCAAGACGAGTGATGCAGCCATCATGATCTTTGTGTTCCGTAATCCTTGCATTTTGTCATTGTTATTTTACATAGTAAGCTGATGATTAGTATGGTAACTCTACTTTGCAGATAGAATTTGAAATAGTGGAGTCTGAATTTTTTTTTTTTTCATTAAAAATCGGCATATTATATAAAATGTTATGAGGTATGTAGTTGATTTCAATCATGTCTGAACACTTTAATAATTTGAATTCTACCCCAATCTCTCAATTTGTTTCCAAAATTCTTCCATTTGCAACTTCCATTCAAATGTCAAATGGAAATTGAAAGATTAGGAGTAGAATAAAAAAAAAATTAAATGGCAAGGATAAAATTGAAACCACCTTCACAGGTTTGGAGCATTTTATACAGTTTAGTTTGTTTTAATTTAGTTTTTTTTCTTTCAATTCTATCCCAATCTTTAAGTTAGGCATTTTACTCGAAATTGCTTACGTTTTTTAAAAACAAATTAAAAGATTGGGAGTTAGAATTAAACTTTTAAAATATTTAGAGCCAAATTGATTAAGGTGGTATATTTTAGTCTTGGGATTTTTTCTTCTAATTGTAAGGAGAAAAGATACTAGTTTCCACCTTTTTTTTTTTTTTTTGGTGAGTTCAAGAATGTTGGGTGGAACCTTCGATCGTTTGGTTGATAATATATATCTTAATCAATTAGTTGTCAAGTTTCTTGTGTGTTCGATCGTTGACGATTATTTAAAAGAATTAATTCATACTAGCAAATTTATGCAAATGATCAACCTTTTGTATTTAATGGGGCACCGTCAATACTAGCTATCTTTTGAATAGTGGCCAAAAGCACCAAAAAATATTTATTTTTTCAAAGCTAAATATATTATTTGGTCTTTATATACACAATTTTAATTTTGCTTTTAATATTTTGAAAGTCTCAATTTTCCCCTTATTTTCTCAAAATTTCCGATCTAAGGTCTATTCAATAACTTCGTAGAAATTGAATGAAGAGATTACAATTAGAGATTTAAACAATATCATTGTTTATGAGATCTTTTTTATTGTGCCCAAAGGCCATCATTTTGGTATTCAAATCTCTAATCTTTTACACTTTTTTTTCATGATTTTGAGGATACATACATGTCCACAATCTCTAAAACTGGTGGCATTATTCAATTTCAGTACTCTGCCAAAGTTGTATTGTAAATTGTAATGCCAGATTTTCTTTTGAGAAGTTTTGTTTTCTCCCTTTTTTCAGGCGGGATCCGTGGATGGAGTAACAAACATAGTTCCAGGTAGTTTTTGTTTAGGGGTTAAAGTCGTTAAGATTAATATTCTCTAACATGTCCTTCAGTTATAAACAAAAAAGAATTGCCTTGTTTGGAGCACAGCTTTAGGAGGCGTAAACATCAAAGAACTGCTGGATGATGCAGCTGAGGAAGTAGGAAGAAAACTGTTGCTGGATTTTATTGATACAACGGGTGATCGTATTCAGGTCTTCCTGGAGTAACTTCAACCAGTTCATTGCAACTGCCACGAAAATCTAGGGATTAAGGTACCTCACTTGTAATATGTGCTCGAATCTGTATTTTCTTACCATGACATCGGAAGACAAACATGACTATCTTTGTTAGTTAATAAGTGGATTAGTAACCGCAAATACTATGACTCTATTTAAAGTATGTCTCTAGTTGTTCGGACTCTTATTGTAGTGTGTGTCAGGAAGGAATGGGTTAGGACTGAAATATGCCGCTGACAGATTATTGAGATAAAAGATGGGTTGTCAAGAATGTTGAGGTCGGAGGAGTTGTTGGTTAGATCTAGTATGAATTGGACAGGATGGTAGTTTGGATTTAAGGGCACTTTCAAGGTCAAAATTTAGCCTTGTATGTTGAAACTGTATTGCCACTTGAACCTAGAACTAGCTAGTTTTTCTTGAAATGTGTTGAGACAAAGCTATTTACTAGATATTCTTTCAATCATTTCCTGAGGAAAATATTTTATCAGCTAAATTAGGGATTAATTTCAAGCTAGAAATAAATGAAGAAAAGTAATATCATTTAACATTTGAAATTTTAATGTGCACTTTCTTTTCGGGAGAATTGACTTCATTTAATTTTCAAAGAATTATAAATAATAGTGAAATATAGTTGGGTAATTCTTGCCCAGGAAACAATCTTGTTGTATGTTGATTTGGCACACCAATGTCTTTAGCCACTCAGCCATACCTCCAACTTCATGATTGGAATTTGAGCTCAACTGACTATCTGATCCAGTAATACGATCTGTTTAATCAATTGAATAGATAGCTCAATTGTGTAAATGGTGGGAAATTCAAATGTTTTTTATTTTATTCTGGTCTGAGACGTAAAGAAAGAAGTAATAATGAACAAGGAAGGCATGAGAGTTTTTAGTCATTGTTGGGGCCGTTTAAGATCACCAACCATTCCCCCACCACACTAAGTTTTTTCTTCAAAAGGACACTACAAGTCCACCTACGAGAAGCTAATGAAAATTGTTGACTATGGAGAAATAGAGACATCTTTTGGAGTGGCGTTACTCTTACTGAAAATTTGAAGTTTCAGTTAATCTCGAGTATTGGCATCAGCTGCACAAGTTATTAGGTTAGGTTTTGAGCTTCAATATCCTCCTGATCTTCTAGAGTTCGGGCTTCAAGGCGGGTGCAGACTCGAAATATATATATATATATATATCGCCTTGATCGAGAAAATAATGTTGTAGATGCATTGTTCAAATTTTCACTTAGATACCACTTACCTCTCCATCTTGATGATGGTCCTTGTAGGTGACAATCCATTCCTATACTGAATGAAGAAAGCACTCTTAGAAGGACAAATTACTTTTCTTCATGTCAATATAGGGTTAATCTAGAAAACCAAGTGAAGGGGTTGAGGACGAAGTGAAGGGGTGTTGTGAAAATAATATGTGAATATACGAAGTCTACAAGTAAAGTAATATATTGATGAGCCATATAATTTAGTTTTTAATGTTTATCTTCTTTCTATTCCATCCCTAACTTTTTAAAAATATTAATTTCACTGTCTATGCATTTAATTTTTTTTAATCAAGTTCTTGTTGTAACTAAACACTGTATTATTTAGGGGTGAACATAAAACCAACCGAAACCTTGGTCAGAATCGATTTTATAGGTGTAAAAACTAACTAGTCGGTCGGTTTGGCCAAAGAACACAAAAAAAAAACCCAACTAAAATTGATTATATTTTATTATTAAGAACAAAATAAAGCTGCTTTGATACAGACTGCAAAATTGTGCAGAAGTTACCTTTTTAATAAAAATTAAATGTAGTTTCTTGATTTTCGTGTTGTAATATTAAAGTTTTATTTTCTCTCATTTTCCCTGATTTTCTCTGCTTGCTCACTCTTCTCCCTCTGTTTTTTTCCCCTGCTATCTCGTTTATGCATAATCTTCTCTCCTTTTTTTCCTTTCTTTTTCTTCATCTTCATCTTTTGTTTATTTCTTCTTCATGTTTTTCTTTCTTTTTTTTGTCTGCTTCAGTTCTAGCCAAAATCGACCAATCGCAGCGGTAGGTTGGTGTTTGAGCCCAAATCGACACTGCTCGACCGATGATCACCCTTATTATTATTATTTTTGAATTTAGCATGTGGGAGTGAAGATTCAAATCTATGACTTTTTGGTCCAAGGATTATGCTTTCTAGTTGAGTTATGTTTAGGTTGGTATTGTAACTAAACATTGTAGAGATTGATGTATAAACTTTTTAAATAGTATTTTTACGAGGCTGTCAATCATTGATATAAATAATATTTAAAAAAATTACACTTTCAGTTCTAGGAAGTTGAATGACTTTCTACTCGATTTTGTAAGTTTTAAAGAACATTAGTTTCAAGAATTTAAGAAAACGTTCTAAATGGATTGTAGCTAACAAAAAAAAAAAACGATGAGATCGTTAAAAACTGTGAAGAAACTTTGTTGATATGAAAATTTTGAAGTGAGGTGGTAAAATCTATTAATAATTATACATATAAGGAACCTTTTCACTGCTGCTCTTCCTCCATGAAACAAACCAGATTTGGAAAGCTTGACCTCACACTCCTTTCTAGTTTTAATCGATTAGTTGCTCCAAAACAGTTTAAGATGACCTCAAGTTTCAACTTTTGTGAGTTTTCAAATGACCAAAATTGGGTCTTAGGAGACTCTTAATTATGTGGGAAGGACAGCCAGCTAGGCTGCAGAGAAATAATTTGACCTGTTCATAGAGCATAGGAGAGATTAATGGCATTACAAAGTCTGATATTTCTTTTTGCCCAAGCAATAGGGCCCCCTTAAAAACAGGATTCAACTACAACGGACGATATAAGAGAACTGCTAAAAACACATTCTGAGCCTCTTGTGCAATTTTCCTACACAAAAATGTAGACGGGGACTTTTCTTCTGATTTCATTGTCAAAACAGATAATACCCTTTAACCATTATACAAAAGTTAAGAAATATGAATGAGACAAACTTTGACCATCTTATTTTATTCTTAAATTTGTATTCAATCAAATATACAATCACAAGAACGTGGAAGGAAAATGATAACAAAGAGATTTGACCTCATCGATACACACAAAATTCAAAGCAGAACTCAACCCACAAAGAATGACTAACAGGAGATGTGGTAGACAACAATGAAGACCAAGTCTTCATTCCGGGAAAAATATATAGCTTCAAATAATAAAATCTTGGGTTGGATGCAGACCTTCGAATATTTAATGCTGTGTCCTATCTAATCTTATAACCTGGTAAACAAGTAGCAGCTCTTCCACAACTCTAACAAGATGTCTGATGTCATCGGTAGCTGCCGTATGGTGGCTGTTGAGGGGCATAACCCCCAGCACCCATCATCGGGTTGTATACACCGGGCATGTTCGCTCGAGGTTGCTGCATCTGGGTTCCTTGTTGCCCCATCCCCATATTCATCCCCATGCCAACCATGGGTTGATTCATAGCTCCATAGCCTCTCATACCCATGCCTCCCATGCCGGGATTGGGACTCATTCCCATGCCCATACCCGAACCCGACATTGCATTTGGTGGAGGCCTTAGTGCACTTGCACCAGCTCGGCCGATCCCAGAACCAGATCCCATAGCTTTACCCATGTTAATTGTCGATACCACCGGAGCTGTACTAGGCTTCTCCATCCTCTTCTCCTTCCTGTTGAGGGCTTCAAAATCAACACCAATATCTGCCAACGGGTTTGTTTTAGCTGCACATGGAGAATTTTTCAGTCTTCAAGAAATAAGATAGATTCAGTATGTCTTTTTCTCGTACGATACAACTATTAGGTCCAAAAGAAAAATCAGCAAAAGCAAGAGACTCACGTCCAGATATGTTTAAATTGACAAGCCCTCTGCTTAATGTGTCAGACCATACTGTAGATTTTGTCTCAAACTGGTTCTTCGGAGCTTGAAATGCAGTTGAAAGTGATCCAGCTGAAGGAGGGATTTGCTGGGAAGCCATGGTTGTATAGGGTCCTGCTTGAGGATGAAAACTACCAATAACATCAGGGTTAGATTTTGCAACAGGAAAATTTGGGGCTTGGTAAGATACTTGAGAAGCTACTGGAGCTACAGCACCCTGTGGCGGATTGAAGTTCCCACTAGCAAGCTGAGCAGGTGGTCCCGTAGTTTGAAGTGCGACATGAGAACTCATGGCAGCTACAGAACCGTCCTGAGAAGATCCAAAACTGTCGGGCTGTGTATTAGGTCCAGCATTTGGAGGAGCCATATATGAATTGACATGAGCTGTTGTCCCTCCATGTGGAACGAACATCCCATTGCTAAACTCTCTCCCTGGTCCTGTTTGATTTTGAAAATTCACAGGAGCTATATTTCCATCTTGCTGAAAGTTCCCCAAGTTATTAGAATTTGGCTGTGTGGGCAAGCCAGATACAGCTGGAAAATGTGGTTGAACTGGTGGGCTATTTGATATTGCAAATGTGGGCTGTGAAACAGCAACAGGTAAAGATTCAGGAGGAGGAAGGAGATCAGCCAGTACACCAATATTTTGATGTTGTAGAGACTCTTCACCAGGATGGTGCAAGTTTGGTTGAGATCGAACATGGATGTCTGGTGTGGAATAAGTTGCTGCAGAAAATGACTCCCCACGGTGAAAATGTGCTTGATTTTGGACACCAGAGGAAGAAATGGCTTTAAAAGGCGAGTCACCAAATGGGTCTCCAAAAGTCTGCGTGAGCAAAATCAGTTGCAAGATGTCAATCTCTGCCAACAAGAATCTATAAAGATCCAATTTTACGAGGTAGCCATCAACCTAAGTTTAGATTCACGCATGAGAAATTTAAGATTTCTTTATTTATTACACCATAAAAATTTATAACCTCCCAGTATGCTACATCTACCAAGACCACGGTATAACACTCTCAGCAAGCAAGCAATGCCAGCAATAAGAGTGATGAGAAAGCATCAAGTCATGGGTACATGAGAAACTGCTCCATGCAATATTGAATCATACATAAGCATGGCATAAGCAAAACAGAAATCAGTTCAAGATCATTTCAATGCTTCAACATTACCTGATTTTGAGTATAGGGTCCCAAACCAGAGCTTGTCTGAACATGATTCTCAGAGTCTGCAGTTGATGTTAATGGTCCAACAGGCACTAGGGCCAAGGAGTCGAATAAATTTGTCTCCAAACTGTTAAAGGCAGTTGGAGCAGCTGAAACAAGAAATGGTAAACATCAGAACGAGATATTGTGTAAAGCACAAATAACGATCCAAGGAACATGCAATATAATTAAGATGATAGCAAATACTTCTTCAGTGGCCCTTGCGCAAGGATGACACGCACAAATCGAAAAATGGTCCAAAATACTTCTTTAATGCAATAGTTTCATATGTATTAGAATTACGCCATCTTTTGATCTTTTCTGAGCTTATCAGCGATTGAGATGTTGCTGTCAATGCAAATAATGCCTTTGATCTTTTTTAAAAAAAAAATTTAATTAAAATTAAAAGGATCGAGAAAATGAGAGTAATGAGTAATTTTATCAAACATGATGGGAACCAATAGTCCAGTTCGTAGTAAAATGATATCTCCATAAAACATTACTCAAGTCTTCTGGTGCCCTCTCACACAAAACACACCACTAAAGAAACCAAAACCATAGATGAGGATATTTGAACAAAGTCTGGAGTGTCAATCCTCCTCAAAGTAACTAACCCAGAGAAAACTCTTGATTTTCTTAAAACTCAGTTGGGAATTCAAATACTCGATTTCCCCCCAAATATGTTATTAGAATTCATTAAAGAATGGGAGGCGGACGACAAAACAGCCATTGCCAACCTAGGCTTAGGCAGCTGAGAAGCTTTTATATAAGGACTCACAGCACCGAAAAAAAAGAAACATAAAATTCTATTTTTTTTCATATACACTCAAATAGACACCAAATTCTCACTCGTGTCCAAACCATTCCCAGATCTTCCTTTTTCTCCAAAGGTCCTCCTAGTCTTCTCTGTCTAAAAAAGTCCCACAATATGTCTACGATGATGATAGGAATGGTATAACGATGGTAACGAATATTGCTAAAAGGATACTAAGGGCATATTAGTAGTTAGCCAAGGAATTGATTATAAATAGAGAGAGTGAGAGGCGATGAAGATATGCATTCATTTAGTTGGTTTAGGCTTGAGCAATCTCAAGAGATGGAGGGGTACGTACTTATCCTTTTGTATTTTCTTCATTAACAATATATTTCTCTAGTTCCTATCGGACCAGTGAGGGCAGTACTCCAATTGGAAGAGAAAATCACTACTGTAAGCCCCCACGGCAATCTAACTCTTTTTACAATAAGTAATGACGAGGTGCAGCATTAAAAATGAAGTGCTTCCCATACCTGGAACTGAACCACGGGGGTCAAATTCATCAGACCCATCAAATCCCTGGGTAGGCGGGGATACAGTAGTTTCTTGAGTAGCTGGCTGGCTTGGAGTACTTGACGTGGGCGGACGAAAAGCTCTCGGAGCAGTAGTTGCTGGATCTTCTACATCTCTGTTTACAGATACAATATCAACTGAATGAATGGGTGAACAAGATCAAAAGAAAAAGTGATGGTCATATCTTTGGAGATTAGTACCTTTGACCATGCACAGTGCTTCCGGATTCACTAACAGCTTCTTCATAACTAGGCGGAGCACCAATATTCTGTTCTGAAAATTTACGTTCAAGTGGCCTACTGAAAGATTCAAAACTTGTAATGCAACATGTTGCTCCATTTAGGAATAAAATACATACCTCAAACAATACCACTAAACTGCTCCCTCATCAGAGATATAAAATGAAAAAGGAAATTACAAGATTGAAAACTAACCTTCCATCCTGAGACTGCTCGTCAGCTCTACCACCATTGTTGCTGCAAGAAAAATGGGAAGCAAGGAAATAAGTTCTTTTCAGAAAAACTTTACGTATATCAAACTTCATACAACCATGTTGCAAATTGCAATGTTGAATATAACATAAAAGTGGCTGAAGTACGACTAAATGAACAATTACATTTTTCTACCACAAGACACAAAGAAAGACCATATTGCAAGTTTTCTTCATTTCAGAAGAATTTAATGATTTAATCATTTTTGCATCCCTCAAAATGTAAAAGACCACAATATAGAGGGAACGTAATGTATATTTCCAAGAAAAAAAACTGCATGCCAAGCTAAAAAACAAAATATTTGACTCATTTGTGTAAAAACAAGTTCTGTAAAGAAGAGGGCATACTGGCAAAAACTATGAAGGAATCCACGAATATAAAAGTTATCTAGCATCAACATGGTTCCTACCGAGAAGAATCTTGACCATCACCATCATATGTACGTTCTCCATTTCTGTCAGAGCTCCTGCTCCTTGATCCATACTGATAGTCATTCATGCTTTGGCTCCTTCCTCGATAATCATCATCCCTGTAACCATCTCTGTTATAGCGTTCTTCATAATCACGACCATATGACTCCTCATTTCTGCCCGAACGATCATCTCTATAATCATATTCTCTTTCCCTCCCATAGGAATCAACACTTTTGTCTCCATCACGGCTTCCATATCGCCCTTCATAGTGGTCATCAAGTCCTCCCATACTTGAATATGAATTTGGTCTATACATACTACCCATTGATGATGGGCTGCGAAACCTGTGGGGTATCATTACATTCATAAATACTGTAAAAATTTATCCAAGTTTGTATAACTATTCTACGAAAGCTAAAAGAACATCTTTTATACAATTTAATTATGAAATTCAATATGAAACGAATCAACTAATAATTTCTTTAAAAAAATCAACTAATAAACATGATATATATATATATATATATATATATTTGATGGAAAACCTCGGCCCTAAAGGCTAACAAGGGCCAGAAAAAGTAAACATGATATATATATATATATATATATAGCCACCGTATTTA
>JAOANK020000070.1:733650-744437 GCA_026257165.2 Telfairia occidentalis | reverse complement strand
GAGAGTAGACTGGCGGAGGAGGGGACTGGTAGTAGGACGGTGGTGGAGGAGAGTAGACTGGAGGAGGAGGTGACTTGTAGTAGTACGGCGGGGGAGGAGAGTACACCGGAGGAGGAGGTGACTTGTAGTAGTACGGTGGGGGAGGAGAGTAGACTGGAGGGGGTGGTGATTTGTAGTAGTACGGCGGGGGAGGAGAGTAGACTGGAGGAGGAGGTGACTTGTAGTAGTACGGTGGTGGAGGAGAGTAGACTGGAGGAGGTGGTGACTTGTAGTAGTACGGTGGAGGTGGAGAGTAGACTGGAGGAGGTGGTGACTTGTAATAGTACGGTGGGGGTGGAGAGTAGACTGGGGGAGGAGGTGACTTGTAGTAGTATGGTGGGGGAGGAGAGTAGACTGGAGGAGGAGGTGACTTGTAATAGTACACCGGTGACGGAGGAGGTGGTGACTTGTAATAGTAGACTGGTGAAGGTGGGGGAGGTGACTTGTAATAGTAAGTAGGGGTTGGAGGAGGTGGGGATTTGTAAACTGGTGATGGAGGAGGTGGTGACTTGTAATAGTAGACTGGTGACGGTGGGGGAGGTGACTTGTAGTAGTAAGTAGGAGTTGGGGGAGGTGGTGACTTGTAATAGTACACCGGTGATGGAGGAGGTGGGGACTTGTAATAATAGACTGGTGAAGGCGGGGGAGGTGACTTGTAGTAGTAAGTAGGAGTTGGAGGAGGTGGAGACTTGTAAACTGGTGTTGGGGGAGGTGGGGACTTGTAATAGTAAGTGGGTGATGGAGGAGGAGGTGACTTGTAGTAGTAAACTGGTGATGGAGGAGGAGGCGACTTGTAGTAGTAAGTCGGGGATGGAGGAGGGGGTGACTTGTAGTAGTAAGTTGGTGATGGGGGAGGTGGAGACTTGTAATAGTAAGTCGGGGATGGAGGAGGTGGAGACTTGTAGTAGTAAACAGGGGAAGGAGGAGGCGGGGACTTGTAGACGTAAGGAGGTGGGTGGTAGGGCTTGGGCTTTTCACATTCCTCGTAAGGCTTCTTTGGAGCATAAGCAAAAGGCTTAGCATACAACACAACTTCGTACTTGGTCTTGGACTTGACCTTCAGCTTGGCACCGACCTTGCCCCAATGGAGGTTGGTTGGAATGTTGCAGGGAGAGCCCTTGGGGGGTGCATGGAGCTTAGCCTTGCAAGCCTTGCCTCCATATTTAGCATAGTCAAATCCTTTGACTTCAATGCTGTATTTCCCATTGTTCTTTGTCTTTCCATATGCCACTACTTCTTGCTTTCCTGCCTTGCAGCTCACTTCCACAACAGCCCCTACAATTTTATATATAAAAAACAATTATATATATATTAGTAATTGACACTTTCAACTTTTCACTGTAGAATACAATTATTATTGTCTACAAACAACTATAGCCCATTTCCCTACTTTAACAAGTTAATTTTGTTTGGATCCCTCCATTTTTAAAATATTATTTTAAAAAATCACTATTTTGAGTTTTGATGTGTAATAATAATTGAGGCAATGATAACATCCACATGGACAATGGTTGGTACCCTTTTTAATCTAGGATGGTTGAAGGGCAAATTGGTAAATGGGTTTTTTAAAAAAAATATATTAAAAAATGCATTGATCAATTAATGTTGGAAAAGCATCATATGAAAAATGTTCTCGGATTATGTCGTTTTCATTTATGAAAACTAGTGCATGGATAGAAACATCATCCAATTTTGACTCGAGTTTTGAGTAACAACCAATTTTAGAATCACAATCCCTGTCATGAAACTGACAATTTTTATTTTTTTATTTTTAAATGAAACTCAAGATTGGTGTGAAGGAAGAATTTAAAACTTTAATTTGATGAACATTCAAATGAAGGGAGAAATTTTATCTACAAATTACCTTGAAGGTGCTTCTTGTCGTGTGATTTTTCAGGGTAGGCCCAGTCGTAGCATCGGATGCAGTAGACCTTTCCGACCACCTTGAAAACCAAGTGGTGGTGTGGCGGGTAGTACGGCGGAGTGTAGGGCTTGGGCGGTGGCGAGTAGTACACTGGTGGCGGCGAGTAAGTGGGTGGTGGTGGAGATTTGTAGTAGTAGACTGGTGGTGGTGGAGATTTGTAATAGTAGACTGGTGGTGGCGGGTAAGTTGGTGGTGGTGGGGATTTGTAGTAGTAAGGAGGGGCGTACGGAGGAGAGTATGGAGGTGAGGATGGCGGGTATTTTACTGGTGGTGGTGGAGATTTGTAGTAGTAGACTGGTGGGGGTGAGTAAGTTGGTGGTGGTGGGGATTTGTAGTAGTAGGGAGGAGGAGGAGATGGGGACGGTGGTGGTGGGGATTTATAGTAGTATGGTGGGGGCGGAGAGGGTGATGGTGGTGGCGGGGACTTGTAGTAGTAGGGTGGAGGAGGGGACGGTGATGGTGGTGGTGGGGACTTGTAGTAGTACGGTGGTGGGGGAGACGGTGATGGTGGTGGTGGGGACTTGTAGTAGTACGGTGGTGGGGGAGACGGTGATGGTGGTGGAGGAGACTTGTAATAGTATGGTGGAGGAGGTGATGGTGATGGTGGTGGGGGAGACTTGTAGTAGTATGGTGGAGGAGGAGATGGAGAAGGTGGTGGTGGGGATTTGTAGTAGTATGGTGGAGGAGGTGACGGCGATGGTGGTGGTGGGGATTTGTAGTAGTACGGTGGAGGAGGTGACGGTGATGGTGGTGGTGGAGATTTGTAGTAGTACGGTGGTGGAGGAGACGGTGATGGTGGTGGTGGAGATTTGTACTCATACACTGGAGACGGTGGTGGAGGAGACTTGTACTCGTACACAGGAGCAGGTGGTGGAGGAGATTTGTACTCGGGGGCAGGTGAGTAAGGAGGAGGAGGTGATGGTGGTGGTGGAGACTTGTACTCATACACCGGAGAGGGTGGTGGAGGAGACTTGTACTCGTACACGGGAGCAGGTGGTGGAGGAGATTTGTACTCAGGGGCAGGTGAGTAAGGAGGAGGAGGTGATGGTGGTGGTGGAGACTTGTACTCATACACCGGAGACGGTGGTGGAGGAGACTTGTACTCGTACACGGGAGCAGGTGGTGGGGGAGATTTGTACTCTGGGGCAGGTGAGTAAGGAGGAGGAGGAGACTTATAGACAGGTGGAGGAGAATAAGTCGGAGGCGGCGGCGGCGACTTGTACTCGTAAGGAGGTGGTGGTGGAGAACTGTACTCATAAGGCGGAGGGGGAGAAGCGTACACGTAAGCATTACCGGCAGCCAATTGTACATTGCCGGCAACAAGTACTACGGCCAATGCCATAGCAAATTGTGGCCAAAGACGACCCCAAGAGGGGTCGCCACGGTGGGTCTTCATAGGTGACCTGAAAAAGAATTCACCTCTCTCTCAGTCTCAAGCCAATTTTCCCACACTTTCTCAGAGATTTTCTCGGGAAAGTGAAGATGAGAGAGACGGGAAAGAGAGAGAAGCCCTTTGGTTTCTTTAGTGATTGTGTTAATTGCATGAAAGTAGAATATATTTATAATGAGATCATAGGGGCCAATTCCAAGTAATTTCCCATTTGATTAATTCATCAGATTCTCTTTTATTTTTCTGCAAGCTGGCCTTCTTCATTTTTTTAATTTTTAATTTTAAATCAAACCAATTTTCAATTTCCTTTAGCTAATTTTACTTTAATTATCATTATCATTTTTATTTTAATTATAATCCCTATCTCCCCTTAGTCGGCCACAGAAGGAGCCAGTCCCCAGCAACTGGCTCAATTAATTATATTAAAATTTTCAATCATTTCCTCTTTAAATATCTTTTTTTAAAAAAAAAAAAAATCCCCCATCTCCCCGACCCGGTTTTCCTATCTTTTTTCTTGTTGTAAAAGATACAGCAACAATTATTATTATTTGAGAGAGAAAAAAAAAAACTCAAAAGTATTCCAATAAGAATGGTTTAAAAAAACTTTTTTTCTTCACGTAGATCTGATCTAAAACATCCTTTTGTAAAAGGTACCTATTAATACCCTGTGTAATAATTACTCCGCAATTTTCTTATGAATTAATATATTTTCTAAAATTAGTTTTGTATCGATCAAAATTTCATTCTACCTCAGTAATTTATATCTTATTTCAAATTCTAAATCTGTATTCAAAAGAAAATGGGTGAATGTGAGAATGGGTAAATGGGTAAATGGGTAAATTTGATTTTGTTACACCATATTTGTAATTGGATTGAAAGAATGAAATTAATTTCATATAAAGAATTATTTCCTAATTGTATGACTTTTAAGAAAAATATGGTGTTGAATTAGACATTTTCTAAATATACCTACAAATCTCTTTCCACACCCACAAGTTTTTAAGTTGGGGATGATGAGTGTGTGCAGTGAGTAAATAGTGGGTGAAAATAAAAGCCATCACGGGATGATTAGTTCATATTTGAAGAAGACTTTTCCAAGGCCGAAAAGGAGAGCTAATAAATAAAGCCATGCATTAATTAGCGGCGGCGATTTCACGGAGGTAGAATACGTGGCACAATTCAAACCCTTCGATCAAATCTCATTATATAGAAAACATATATTTTAAAGGTGATACAACAATAACAGCCAATTACATAATTTCTTTTTTAATTTTTATTGAATTTAAAATTTTTAAATTTTAACTACAAAAAAAAAAAAAAAAGGATTTGGAGTTTTGTAGGAAGACATTATTTAGGCAGTTTATGCTCCCTATCTCTCAATAGACAGTACAAAACTGTTTTCCATTGATGCCTAAATTGACTCAAAACTTTTCACTACAAAAATAATAATGATCAAAATAATTTACTTTGATTATTATGTACTCTAAAATTTTAAATTATGCGCCAAATCGAGCATAATTCAATTGATTAAGATATATTTTCTTGATTAAAAGGTCACATATTCGAATCCACACCGTCATATGTTGTTGAACTAAAAAAAAAAACTTTTTAAATTATATCAAACTAAGCATAACTCAAGTGTTAAAATATATCTCTCTAACCAAAAGGTCGTGTGTTATTTAAATCTTCACCCCCACATGTTGAACTCTTTTGGAGGTTTTTTTGTGCAATTTAGCCAAAAAATTCTAGAGAGAGAGTATTATTTATCTTCAAATTTAATGAAAAATAAGAGGAAAATTTGTACAGTCTGTATATGTATTTGTGAAATTATGACCATCAAAGTACAGATCATTAAATACCTAAAAGAAAAAAAATCAAGAAAAAAATGAAATCATTATCAATTATACTTTTGTGTATTTATACTTTCAATTGATTGAAGTATATATTGATAATGATATAAGAAAGAAGTAGTACTTCATAAATAAATAAATAAAATGGTGAGAGATTAATTATTTTTAACACAATGATTTTAGAGGTTAAAATACAAAGTTATATGGTAATTGAAAATGGTGGTTCAAAATGGAAGATAAAAAGGGTAAATAATAATGTGGTAGTTTTAATTTGAAGTGAATTCCAATTCATGCAAGCTAGGAATAACTTAGACCACTTTTTGCCCCCACAATCTTAAATATGATCCAAACAATTCTTTTGGACCACTCTCTCCATGTTGCTTTTATCTTTAAATTTAGTTTTAAATAATCTTTAATTTTTAGCATCTCCTCTCTTTAATTCTTAAATTTTTATTTCTTTTAACTAATTTGAATTATAATTCTATACCGTTTATATTACTGATTTACATATAAACATGTAGCATATTACTAGACAAACGTAACGTTGATCATCTAATTTGACAGGATGATAGAAGAATAAAAAATATATATATATAAAAAATAAATTTCAAACATTTAATTTCTCCCTCAAACATGTGGCATTTTAATGAAGGGTTAAAAAAAATGACTGGGTTTGGTTGAAAAAAGTGGAATTTGTGAGAAATTTTGTACATTAATTTTTTTTAATAATTAATTTCAATTTTGGATGGGACAATGTGATTCACATAAAAAATAATTGAGATTAATTAAAAGGGACAATGCCTTGTATGTATTGACTAACAAATTGAGGCACATGGTGTGGTGGGGTTTACATTAAAAAAAATTATATATTTTTTTTCCTTCTCACCACCACTCATCTTCTTTTCCTTTTTTTCTTTTTCTTCTTTTGTTTTTGTTCAAAAATAAACAAATAAATAAAGTTGATCTCTCAATTATGATAGTCAAGCTTCTAGCTATTTGTCTAATCATCTCCAATAATTCCCCCCCTCCAAGAAAATATTAATAAACAAATATTCACTACTTCGTCAATAGAAACATCCCAATTTGAGGTAAAAGACTAATTCTTGTAAAAAAAAACCATCTAGAATTTAGATTTTTTCCCTCTCTTACTTGTCATTGTCAATTAAAAAAAAAAAAAGGGAAAAACAGCCCTCTTTCTATCACATTGTGATTGAGATAATTCAAGGTGTCTTTTTTTTTAATTTTTCAACCTTTACTTTCTTCTTTTCCCCCACATTAAGAGTTCGTTTGGGATTGTTTTTACAAGATCAACAATAATTTTTGGAGAATTTTACCCATTTAGATTATTTGGTAAAATTGATCATTTATTAAATTATATAAAATCGCTTTTTAGCTTACTATTACCTTCAAAATCCTGCTACTTTTGAACATCAACTTTTTTAAAAATCTCCGTATCCGTCCATATTTTTTTCCACGCTGGTTTCTCCTTCATATATATTTTTCTTACATTCTTGTTGTATTTAGATTGAGATGAAATATTTATCGATACATTTTTTTATAACCATTATTTTTTCTAATCTTTGATCTAATAATTTAGAGTAAACAAAATAAATTTAAAAAATGTACCTATAACATATTAATATAAAAATGTATAGTTTAGTTAGTTAAATCATAATAATTTAATAACAACTTACTTTTTAAAATTAAAATTAAAATTAAAATTGACTAAATACTAATTTATTTCTTACGAGAGCGAATTATTCTAAAAGTAACTTATTTTGGCTTAGAAGTTGTATCCAAACAAAACCCTCTCCTTCCATCTAGCACTAGCGGTCAAGGATGTGTAATAGAGCAAGCCATGAGAGGGCAAGATTGTAATTTGGGATTGGAGAGAATAAAAAGAAAAGGAGACGGGGAAAAAGAAGACAAAGGTACATAAATATGTGTATTTGTTAGGTTTTTTTTTTTTTTTAATCAAATGTAAATGGTCGTTGTCAAAGAGGAGGAGGCGGCTCTTTGATGTGTGATGGCTTGGCTGGTTGGCTAGCAGAATGAGTTGTAATATTGACAAATCTATATTTCATTTCCTCTCTCTCTCTCTCTCTGTCCTTTTTCGTGGATCATACGAAAGCACTTTAGGGAGTGTTGAGAATGGAGTGTTTCGTAGGTTGGTTGAGTTTTATGAAATTTTAAATTTAATTTAATTGTTTGGATTGACAATTTGTATAACTCAAACAATTTCGGTTAAGTTACCCAAATCAATCTATTAAAATTGGGTTGCGTTAGTTCGGTTACATCGAGTTGTGATCAAAATTATACCTAATAATTGTTATTTAAAATTATTTAACTTTTAAATATGTATTTGATTAAGGATGTTAATAGAATTCGATTGCTTGAAAATGTCGAACAACTAACATAATCTATACTATTTTTATTTTGGATTTAATATGATTTTAAACAAGAAATAGGAAGGATCTTAAAGTAGAAGTAAATATTAAACTATTAATAAATTTATAAAACTTATAATTTTATGTTATCGTGGGATGGGTTGGATTGGTTCGGTTCAATATAATTGACTCAAGAACCGAACCAACCCAATCGAGTTATGAAAAAATGAACTCAATCTAACTCAAATTAATTTTCAATTCAATCAAAACCGCATGGGTTGGGTTGGGTTGTTCAGGTTTTTTGAGTTGTCTGTTCTTTTGAACACCCCTAATTATATATGATATATTTTAGTAAATTTACAAATTTTACCAACAAATTATACACTTAAAATCAAGCTAATTAAGAACCATACTCTAATTAACCACAAAAAAATAGAGAATACTACCAGAAGAACTAGTGCTCACAAGCCACTAGAATGGTCTAATCTAACTTTAAAAATGCTTATAACTAATGATAAAGCTTACGAAAATGGAAATTCTTGATAAATTAAAGTCAGTTATTTAAGCGTTTTTTTTTTTTAGTACAGTTATTTAAGCGTTGAAGGTTATTAAATTAAGACTTTTAAGATTAAAACTAATAATTCTTCTCTCTTACATTTGTAGTTGGGATCTAAATGTGTCATATTTTAAATTAACAAATATAGAAAAACAAAGAAATATTTACAAATATTTTTAATGTTAAGTCATTTTTGTGACAGTTGTAGGGTTGAATTCTAATATTTTCTTAATGCCTATAATGAATACCAAAAGAGAATTCCAAACCAAACACCAGAAATTTTAGAACTGGCGGCGTTAATCCTAAATTCACTTTAAAATTCGGGAGAAAGAGAAATTTGTTGATTTTTTTTTATTATTAATTTTTGGAATAAGATTTAAAAATTAGAAATTTTGAGATTAGTCACTTTCTTGGTAAATAATTTTCATTCTCATGTCATTTTGGAATGTTTTTATTATTTTTTTAAGAAATCCTAATGAATTCGAAAACTTAAGTAGAGGTAAATTTTGGTAAATTTAATTTTCTAACAATACAAAATATGTGATGATGGGCGTGAAATAATATATATATATATATATATATATATATATATTTATTTATTTATTTATGAAAATATCATTTGTTATTATAATACCATATTTTCAATACGGTCATTACTATAACTAGCAAGACACAATATGTGCAATATATGTGAAACATGTAGTTCTAATTTCAAGTAAAAAAAATGATGATGACTTTTATAATTTAAAATTTTATTCTTAAAAACTATTCAATTTTTTAAAAAAAGATAGGCAACACACTCATTATTTGACAAAAAAATGAGATCAATTTAAAAGAAATGCTATTATTAACATTTATTAACTTGAATTTAAAATAAAAATAAAAATAATTATGAAAATTTACTAATAATTACTTTTTAAAACATAATTTACTATTTGTTAAAATGTATTTTTCAGTAACCATTAAAATTCAAATATTATAAGAAAAAGAAAATATAATTGGCTGGATAAGTAATATAAAAAATTATAATCGTCAGATGTAGCTTTTTGTAAAAGTATTTGGTGTAGACATATCACAACCATTATATTGTGACATTTCACTTTCACATGTACAATTATATCATACCTCATATGCATATATGGACACATCATTTTGCCATGTAACCACCTCTATTGTATGAACTTCTCTCAATAGACACCTCATTTTGAATATTAAAACATCTATCCCATACAACAAAAAAAAAGAAAGAAAGAGAAGTCTTAATTAACTGGACGAAGAAGAGTATATTCTTCAAACTCCCCTACTGATCAAAACTAATGTTGAGACACAAGTTAAATGTCATGCATATTAAGAAAAATGTGTGTAATAACTTAGTTGGCACTTTGTTAAATATTGAGAGCAAGACAAATGCTCGTTTAGATTTAGAACTTTTGAAGATACGAAAGGACTTATACTTGCAGAAACAAGGGACGAGAGTTGTAAAACTACATGCTGCATATACACTGACCATTAGTGAGAGAGTGGATTTCTGTAAGTTCTTGAAATCAATAAATTTTTTTTATGGATTTGTATCGAACATATCACGATGCGTGAGCATGAACAATGGAAAATTATGGGAATTGAAAACTCACGATGCACACATTTTCCTATAGGTTGTTTTGAATATTTTATTATACTTCTGCATGTTTTAGATACTTTGGCATGATCAGGGGGCGCGCGATGGATTCTAAAGTTCAGTTTAGTGCTTTTTAGGTTGTTTTTAAGTTAAAAAAGATATTAGGAACATTTTAGTCTACTTGTAAAAGTTTTAGTTACTTTAGTGTGATTGGAGAATGGGTAATAAGTTCTAAATTCTACTTTAGTGCTTTTTAGGTTTTTTTTTTTTTTGTTGTTGAAAAAGACACCGGGGCTATTTTATAACCCTAATGCACATTCTATAAACACGGTTTGAAGCTTCTATTATATATTAAACAATATATTTTTTTTGTTCAACTACATTTTCAAAGTTGGTCTAAGTTGAAGGGTCTCAATTGAAGAGGCAATTATGAGCATTACAAAACATAGGTTGTTTTGATTTTGCTGTAATTGTTTGAAACTAGATAATGCAATTCAATATTTAGTTACAATTTTGTTTATTGTAAAGTATTATTTATTAGTATATATAATTTTAATTTTTTAAAATATCTTGAAAATGATTGAATTTAATATCTTAGGTTTTGAAGAAAAAAAATTAATTTTATAAATGATTTTTTAAAAAATATTTAAAGGTTCTATGACGTTTCAAATCGTCAAGAGTAATATCCTATCTCGACATAAATGTAAAACGTCGGTAATAGGGAGATAAATTCTTGGCCCTGTGTTAAATCTTGTAGTGACATCAATCCATTATGTATTAAATTGAATATTAAAAGAGAGAAAAGATGAAAAAAATTTAAAATATATTTATCTTTTTAGTATGGAAGAATCAATTTATTCCTCTTAAGTTATTTTTTAAGTTGAAAAATCAAATTAGTTTTCTAGTTTAAAAAAGTTATTGTACATAATATCACATTGAAAATGTAAGCTTCGTAAATATCCAATCGTTAGAGGTAACTTTGTGTGAAAAGACATGTTTGTATGTACAGACATGTCTTTTCACACA
>JAOANK020000070.1:710904-727507 GCA_026257165.2 Telfairia occidentalis | reverse complement strand
AGGATTGTTGGTTAGGGAGTCCCTTCTCAGCCTTATTTTCCCTTGCCCTCGCTTTGTATCTTTTTTGAAATTTGCTCTTGTAACCCTGGTCCACCCTCATAAGTTCGGTTTTGACACCTACTTTCAAACAGAGATGCCTTTAATGTATCTTTTTTAACCTCTTTTATTACTAAGGTTTTATTTTCTCCTCGATGTAGTCAGCGTGGGTGTTCTTTTGGTTTTTCTTTTTTGGTTCTTGTAACCCTTGTCCACATAAGTTTGGTTTTGATGCCTACTTTCAAATAGAGAAGCCTCTAATGTATCTTCTTTAATCTCTTTTAGGCTAAATTATATAAAATACCACTGAACTTTGCAGTTTGTTTCAAAAATATCTTTATACTTTCAAAAGTTTCAATACTATCCATGAACTTTGCTAAACGTTTCAAAACTACCATTTAACTAAAGCTCTATTAAAAACTTAAAAGAAAATTGAGATGGCTGCCAACAGTACATCCTACGTGGAAGATGACGTGACCTCACTTACAAATTGAGTCAAACTTATTGATTTATAAGGACAAAAAAATTAACCGTGAAGAAGAATTTTACATTTGCATTGAAGAGAGGGAAAAAAAACTAGTGGTTAATTTAATTTTTAAGCGAGGTCATGTCATCTTCCACGTAAGACGCCCTGTTGGCAGCCACCTAAATTTTTTGTTAAGTTCAGAGTTTTAGTTAAAGGGTAGTTTTGAAACATTTAGCAAAGTTCAAGGATAGTTTTGAACTTTTGAAAGAATAAGGGTATTTTTTTAAACAAACTACAAAGTTTAGGGGTATTTTATATAATTTAGCCTCTCTTTCATTACTAAGGTTTCATTTTCTCCTAGATGTAGTGAGCTTGGGTGCTCTTTTGGTTTTTCCTTTTTGGTTCTTGTAACCCTTGTCCACATAAGTTTGATTTTGACACCTACTTTCAAATAGAGAAGCCTCTAATGTATCTTCTTTAATCTCTTTATTACTAAGGTTTCATTTTCTCCTAGATCTAGTGAGTGTGGGTGCTCTTTTGGTTTTTCCTTTTTTGCTCTTGTAACCCTAGTCCACATAAGTTTGATTTTGACGCCTGCTTTCAAATAGAGAAGCCTCTAATATATCTTCTTTAATCTCTTTATTACTAAGGTTTCATTTTCTCCTAGATCTAGTGAGCGTGGGTGTTCTTTTCGTTTTTCTTTTTCCTGTAGTGTAGTTCTTTCCTTCCTCCCAAAGCCCTCTATGTTTTCTTCCATGTAAAGGTTAGAGCCTCAAAAAATGTTAGACTTTTTGCCTTGTATGAGAGGATTAATACTATTCAAAGAGCTTCCTTGATGTCATTGGGCTTGCAATGGATAGTTTTGTGTAAATGTGCTTTCGAGAGATTGGACCATGTGATCTGGAGTTGTAACTTCTCTACGATAATTTGGGATACGTTTTGGGAAACTTTTGACGTTCTCTCAACTTGGAATAGTTCTTGTCACTCAAAGGTTGAAAAGGAGTTGTTTCATTTTCCATTCAGAGACAACGGAGGAGATCTGTGGACAAAGCTATTTTGTGGAACATTTGGCTCAAGAGAAACAAGGTGGTTTTTAAAAGAGTGTACATTTCTTGGGGGAAGACATTAGGACTACAATTAAGTACAGTGCATTACATTGGGAATTTATGACTAAAAAATTTTGAAGTTATCCTCTGTCTATTATCATCAACAATTGGAGCCTTTTTTTTGTAATGCTTTTTGACTAATCTTTGCTTTTCTCTTTTCCTTTTTTTTCTTTTGCTCCTTTTGTTATTGTATTTTTCTTCAATGTCTTGATGTAAACCCTTCATTTTCTATACGCATGTATGGTTAGAACACATCTGGTTCAACCAAAAAAACCCCAAAGTAATTGAAACAACACCCTCCTACCTTCCAAACACTCTTAATGCCCCCCACTCAAGCCACAAGCCCATGCTACCTGGCTCAGTCCTTTCATTTGCTATATGAAATTATAGTTTCTCGTTAAAACATTTAAAGAAAATTATGGTACACAAAAACTTATTTGCACTCACTTTCCTTGAAGACCAAGTGAGAAGCCTGCGAGAACAACATAAGTGCCAAAAGCCATGAATGGAATGTACAAGTCTGGTGCATTTATATCATATATTGGTGGCTTGTACGATAGTCTGCCTCCAATTGGATCAGTTATTCTGGTCCAGTGGCCCTGAAACAAAGAAATATGATTAAAAGGGGTACAGAGGAGGAGTAGTGACAAGTAAAAAAAAAAAAAGAGGGGAAAAATCATTAGATTAATACATACCCTATGTAGAAATGGAAATAGGACAACCTTCAATTTATTCCTCACATACTGGTCATTCACTTGGAAGTAGTATTGAGGATCAGAAAAGTACCTACTTATCTGTCCATTGCACACAAAAAAAAGAAAAGGTAAAATGAAAATATTAAAAAATGCCTTCTATCATCTGAAAACAAAATGAGGCACATGCTTAAGAATTTCAAATTCCTTGATCATTAGAAGGCATTCATCCTTCTTGCAAGGTTTCAACCCACGTAAGAAAGAGAAAGCCATCTCCATCCTCCTTGAAGGAGATAAGATAACAGTAATGTTAAGTCTTTCTCTATAATCAAATGCTTTTTTCTTCTTCTTTTTTTAAAATAGACATTTTCCATTGATTAGGTAAAAAGTTAATGCTCGTTTCTATCCACTTCCTATTGAGATTGCCGCATTACAAAAAAACCGCCCCAATTTGAGTAATCAAAATGGATGTAATAGTGACAAAAGGACTCAGAAAAAGCACACCAACTAGAGGCATGAGATTTAACAGGATCATGAACCTCTTCCAAACTCGAACACTTTCAATATTCTTTTGTTTCTTAATAACCATGTTCCCCACATGAAAGCTTTCAGCGCATTAAGCCACAATGTCTTAGAATTTATTCCTTTATGTCCACAAAACAACAACTCTGTATTTTCTTTGATTGAATCTCCAAATGCCATAGAAAACTTAAGAGCAGAGAAAAGAAATGATCATAACTGCATATTGAAGGAGCAATGAAAAAAATAGATGGCAGCCTAGAAATTCTGCTTTAAGGCAGAGTAAACAACAGCTTGGGTTTAATTTCTGCCGTGTTCACTCTCTCAAAGCAAAAGAGTCTACACAAAGAGCTTTACTTTCTCAGGGCATCTTGTCCTCCAAATAATATTCACTAGATCCTTATCAATCAAGGTAGTTAAACCCCACAATTAAATGTTTAAGGACTTGACTGAAAACATATGTTGGAACTCTATTTCATAGTACTTCAACGTAGCTTGGATTTTTCACAGAGATGCAATGGAGAACCTAAGTTAGATGCTATGCGGCCATAGTTCCAAGAAGAACGGAAGAGCTTTACGGTGAAATGCAATCAAAGAAATCCTTTGGGGTTCATGCAGAAAGAAATAAAAGGGTGGATGTTTACTGATAAGAGCAGAGATTAGAAGAGGTGATAGAATTTCTTTGAAGAAACAGCACTAGCCACTTTCACCAAGTCGGGATCTTGCATTTTTATAAAAAATCTATACGCTTTTTTGATAGATAAATCTTGGTTGATGATAAATTTACAGTCACTGTTACTCACTCACATTGCTTTGAACATACTCTGAGCTTGATCCAAAGATTTTCTCTCCATATGCACCCAGTCCACCTCGAATTAGTCCTGATCCGGCACCATAAAATGCATTTCCAAATGGATTTGGCTGAGAGCTTGATGGAGCTTTTGGAGCTGCAGACTGGGCTTCAACATTATTATACATTTCTGCATTTGGAAAAGAAAGAAAAGGTAAAAACACAAACGAAGCACTCCTCATGAGCATATAGATCTTTTTCAACAAAAGAGTATTGTATTTGAATCATCTAAGTTTATTTTTTACTTTGCTTACAATTCTATGTGATTTATGTAATAAAAAAATGAGAGATGAAGCCTACACTCAAAAACATTCTCACCAACAGACTATAGCAACAAATCAAAACCATTTCTAAATTATAGCAAGACATCTATCTAATAGCAAAATGGAGATTAACGTGATCAGTATATAACAACAATTTGACAAACGTGCAATCAAAACAAATGGTCAAAAACCAGAAACAAACATCATCAACTCAAAGTTGCATACACCACCCGTTTCACCTTTGGGCATATTGGTGTTGTTATAGAATACAAATTGGCAAACATTGATACAGCTAAGCCTCAAATTGATCACTTATTTCCTACCACAAAGTTGAAAATGGGTGTCTCACCGGGGATTTGCTTAGAAAATTTGCAGGGAACAACCCCCCACGAAAAATTTTCCTTCAACTTCTCAAATCCCTAAAAAGTTCCCAGAAATTAAATTAAGCTCTTTTCCATGCCAAAACTAGATAACAAAAACCCCCCAACATTAACCATTTCCAGAAGCGAATCAGATCCCAAATCACGCCACAACATTCAATATTCAACTCAAAGACTCCGAATTCAGTGAGAACACAACTCATCGATCCTAAGATAATAAGAAGCAGTGGCAACACTAGAATAAGATCTCCAGTTTCATTAACATATGAAGGAACCAAAGGAGAAGAAACAGCTCATATCACAAGAAGTAAGAATTCAGCGAAATGAAACACACCCTATTTTCCAGATTCCAAACTAATCAATCTGATGAAGCAAAAAAAGAAAAAAGAAAAAAGAAAAACAGAAAGCGAACCTGTGGAGAAACACAACCAACCCGAAGCAAACCGGTGGGAGAGGGACGGGCGAGGGGTTGGCTATGGAGACGGAGGAAGAAGGCCTCGCTTGGGGAAGAAGAAAGCTCGCGAAGCGACGGTGAAGGAGAGAGCGAGAAGATTTTTAGTTTCTTTCAGTCTGAATCTGAATTTCTGACTGAGACTTGGGCTTGGGCTCACCCGCTGCTGGGGTTAGCAAAGCATTAGCCATCGTATTTGCGCAACACAAAATTACCCTTTAAACCTTCAATCTACACTATTAACTATCATAGTTATTGTCGGGTTGTGTTTGTTTATTCCCTAAACTTTAAAATATTTAAATTACATTTCTAAACTTTCTATTTTAATTCTTACCATTCTTATAAAGGTTAAATTCTATTTTGATTCATAAGCTTTCAAATTTATTTTATTTTGATTCCTAAACTTTTAAAATTATCGTTTTGGTCCTTAAACTTTAAAAAAGTAACAATTTTAGTCTTTGTCTTCATTTTATTTTGAACAAATCAAGGATATAGCTTCAAATATATGTATATGCATATTAATGTGAGCATGTATTTAAGCTACATAGGTTGAAAACGAGCATTGGACCTTTACTCCTTCGCACTATCTCACATCGGTGTGGTGTCCTACCAATTTTATTCCGAAGCTCAAGTCAGTATATAAACTTTCTATATGAAGTTAGGTAGACACCATTAATTGTTGCGTACCTCATTTGGTGGGTTTCTCATCCCTTAAATAGGGGATCTTGTATAGTGGATCCCAATTTTGGATCTTCGGATCTCCCATTGCCTCGACCCGAGCCTTCAACTTGTGGATTTTGCGAGCTCTGGTGGTCTAGGAGGAGCATTGGGCCTTGGCCCAACGTGTACGTGGATCTCTTCTTCCCTGGGCATGCTTCCGCCACGGGTTCCCAGCTTGGGATGGGTTGCATTTGGGTCGTGTCCCCGGGCTCGTGTCCCTTCAGGTCCATAGTCTAGTGGGTGCTATGGCTTTCACTGGCCCATCCCAACAACTACTAATATTAATACTATTATATTAATGTTAGCTGGAGTAGTATCAGATAATAAGTGATAATTTGACGTGACCTGACCTGAAAATGAATGACACGAGATATAGATTGACTAGAAAAAATGAGATTCGGGTCCAAAAAAGGTCCTAGACTAAAATGTATTCAACTCCTTATTTTTGTTTTATTAACTTACTTTTTTATGTCACATCATGTCAAATTATCACTCATTAATCTAATAAGTTACCCCCACGCCATCAACGCAAATTTCATTTTTTTTCTCACTATAAAAAGTAGACAAGTCATGTTATTTATCAATAACATATAAATAATGATCTATAATTTTGAAGATCAATTTATTTTTTATTAAATAATGTATTTGTTTGTACTAACATACACATTACTCGATTTTTTTTAAAAAAAAGACATACTTATTTATCAATAGATCAATCAAATTATTGTTCACTCATTTACTCTAAATAAGTGGAGACATGTCATGTAATTCTAACCTTCTTTGTGACTCTTGAATTCTTAAACTATGAAAGTCTTAGTAAATATATAGAGACTAAATTATATAAAATACCCATAAATTTTATAGTTTGTTTTGAAAATCCTATTTTTAAAAGTTTCAATAGTATATTTGAATTTTACTAAACCTTTCAAAACTACTTTTTAATGAAAATTATGTTAAAAATTTAACAGAAAATTGATGTAGCTCCCAACAAGACTTCCTACATGGAAGATACATGATCTCGCTTAAAATTTGAGACAAACTCATCGATTTATAAGAAAAAAAAAGTTAGCCACAAGTTTTTTTTCCCTATTTCTTAAACGCAAATGTAAATTTCTTATTCGCTGTTAATTTTTTCTCCTTATAAATCAATGAGTTTACCTCAATTTTTAAGTGAAGCCATATCATCTTGTATATAGGACGCTCTATTGGCAGCCACTTTAAGTTTTTGTTAAGTTTTTAGCAGAGTTTTAGTTAAATGGTAGTTTTGAAACGTTTAGTAAAATTCAAGGATAATATTGAAACTTTGGAAAGTATAAGGATATTTTAGAATATTTTATATAATTTAGTCATATATATATATATATATATAATATTAAAAATATTGAGGGATAGATTGGAACATACCATCCTAAGTTGGCCTAATGATTCTTGAGATGAGTAATAAAAGTAAAAAGATTTAAATTTGATTCAAACTACATTGCAACCACCTATAGAAGGTATTAAAATTGACTAGTTGTCGAGTTGAGCGAGATTAGTCGAAGTGCACTTAAATTGTCCGAATACTCACTAATACCTATGATTAGTTAAACTAAACATGACTCAACTAGTTAAAGTATATTTTTCCGACCAAAAACTTAAGAGTTCGAAACTTCACCCCTACATATTATTTAACCCAAAAAAAAAGGTGTGATTTGGGTAGGAGTTTTAGAAGAAGAATTGTGCTTAGGGAAGATCATAACGAACCGAACCGGGGCCCAACCGAAAACTGGACTAGTTGAAATCCAAACAGTAATTCCACGTAAGAGGTCCACCAAAGTGAATTACGTGTCGTCATATGATAGGTCCAGTTCGTAATGTTGACTTTTTAGTTTGAAATCGGCCCAATGATTAAACGACACGTCGTTCAAAGTCGAACCCCCATCTTTACCTCCTGAACCCGACCACCGCCACCACCGTCTCTCCCCCTGCTCTCTCTCTCTCTCTCCGTTTTCGAATCCCTCTCTCTTTCTCTCTCTCTGCCACTTCGATCAATTACCCTCCTCCTCAATTTTTCAGTAAGTTTTTGGTTTTAAATGTTCAGTGATTCATTCATTTGGATTCTCAGTTTCTAAACTCGGCGGATTTTTTTTTGTTTCCATTGGACATTTTCGTCGTGCTTTTGATTTTGGGTTCTTTTACTTGGATGGTTTGTGGGAGGTTGGAGTGAGTTTGTCTGAGGGAAATCGAGAAATTCGGTGACTTTTTGTTGTTGATTGGGGAGCTTTTTTTGTTTGGGAACCAAGAAAAAATTTAGGGATGTTGTTCAAATTGAAGGAAAATGTGTCTTTAGTTTGTCCCATGAAATTAATGATTGTCTCTGTGCTGGAAAACGTGGATTAAGAATTGAATGAGAAGAACATTTGTTTTCTGGACGTCTGAAAATTTTGATTATCTGAATCGCTCTTTGGTTTGGTGACTTGGGTCGTGTTCCTTTCCATTTTGCAGTTACGTTTGTGTATGCAGATGGTATTGAACTTTTGAAGGATTTATAGTTTGTTGGCATTTGTTGAAGTGATAAACTCATCAATCAATATAAAGTAAAGAAGTTTTCTGAGTTTAACCATTTACACCCGGCACACACCGACTCAGTTACCATATCAACTCGTGTCATGTCTGGCTTCTCACCCCTGAGTGAACAGAATTTGCTTGTATACATATTTTTTTGGTAATATTTTTCTACAATATCAATCTTGGAATCTTGAGTTGTTCTTTTATCTTCATCTTGGTTATGGCATTGTATGAAAAGGGTTTGATTGTTGATTGCAGTGGAGTTTGGGGTTGATGGTGATAGCGAGGTGGTGGGAAATTCGACTGTGGTGGAGGATAGTAAACCGCTTGATGAAAATGAAACAGGTGTAAGTTCTATCGAAAGGATTTTTGATCAGGACCGGGACGAGAAAATTATTCAAGATTCATCTGGAAGGAATGCAATTCTGGATTCAGTTCCTGGATTGCCAGTAGTTCAAGTAGATGAGCCTTATGTTGGCCAGGAATTTGAGAATGAGGCCGCAGCCCATGCATTTTATAATTCTTATGCTACACGTGTGGGCTTTGTAATTCGTGTCAGCAAGCTCTCGCGATCAAGACGTGATGGGACGGCTATTGGCCGTGCACTAGTTTGCAACAAAGAGGGGTATAGAATGCCAGACAAGCGGGAAAAAATTGTGAGGCAAAGAGCAGAGACGAGGGTAGGTTGCAGGGCAATGATTTTGGTGAGAAAAGTAAATTCCGGTAAATGGGTTGTCACCAAATTTGTCAAAGAGCATACTCATCCTTTATCACCTGGGAAGGGTCGAAGAGATTGCATATACGATCAATATCCAGTAAGTTCTTGTTCCATATTCTAAATTTTGCATATTCCAATCTCAACACTGACACATGTTGTTCTTCTTGTAATCTGGCCTGCATAAGTTGTAAATTAGATTCTCTCTGTTTCTCATTAAAAAAAAAAAAGTTGTCGATTGGATTCTCTTATAGACTTGCAGTCATCTGGTTTTTCACTAATGTTCTCCGGTAGTTTTTCAGTTAAGAAAAAAGTGAAACGAACAATACAGCTATTTGAAATCAGTGAAGTATGCATTTTGTTTACCTTTGTTGCTTTTATTTGAACCCATGAAAATAGACCATATGGAGATCTTGTAATACCCTCCTTCCTTTTTCCTTTTTTCCTTTGAGTCAAGGTACTATTATCTAGACATTCTCCATCCTCAACTCCACCACCCTCCATAGAGGTGTGCACAGCACACACATAAACTCAAACTTGGTGTTTTGTATTATATAAGGTTTTGAAATATTGCACCAAATAGATTCTTAAGAAGTAGGTTGTTTAGTTCCACAGAACGACTGCCTCAATGAAAGTAAATCACCCCAAGGTATTCAAGAAGATTCAGTAGAATGTCTAATGTATCGATGACTATTGAATCAACTCTAACTAAAATAATGCACATAAAATGATAAATCTAAAATATGGGTTCTTTTGTGTTGTTCTTTCTATCATTGATATCGTCTCTGTTGAGTGTGCTATGGGAAAATATGTAGAATTTATAAAGAAGTATTGTACTTGAGCATAGAACTTAGCCTGTTATTGGAATGTTTCCCAGACATTAGTACAGTATGCGCAAAGCATTTGTTTCTGATGGGGTGGCCCAAAGCTGGGAACTGACTCCAGAAGAAATTTGAGGAAGAAGTTGAGGAGTGGACCTATTAGTATCTATTCTGGCCTGCTCAAGTTCCCTAGGCAGGATTTCAAAATCTAGAGTTTGGAAGCACTAGAGTCGTGAATTGTAATTCCACTAATCAGAATGATTGGCAATTTGGATGTCAATGTCTTCAAAGATGTTTCAGTTTTTGGTGTTGATCATGATACTGAGGAAAATTTACTCTTGAACGTTTAAACTATTTCCCTCTTTGGTCTTTTCATCTTGAGCCTCATATTTGTGCGTTTGGTGGAAAAGCATGTGAAGATGTTAATCATCTGTTGGTCTATTACTCTTTTCTGAGGAAATGGTGGGAGATACAGGGAAATCTTTAAACCATTGTTGATTCTAGTCCGTAGACGATTGGGTAAGCCAGTGTGACCTGTTCATTTCTTAAGGAGACACCTAGAATCTGATTTTTTTAATTTGATCTTTGCCACATTATTGGAATTGAAAATTTACGGATTGGAACGCTTTTGAGGATTTTTGGAGGAGGGATTCAGGTGAGGTTGGCAGCATGTGTATCTTAGTATGTCTCTTTGGCCTTCAACCCAAAAAAATTGTTCATTGGCATTTAGACTGAAGTTGACTTCTATTGAGGTGCTTGAGATGAAAAATGTAAAAGCTGATTCTGATTTACTTTTTTCTTGTTCCAATGTATGAAATGCACTGATGATAACTATTTCTTCTCTAATTGAATGATACTTTTTGGTCAAAGAGTACACTGGAAGTGGCTGCGATCATCCATTAATGCCATTCCTCCATAAACTTTTAATGTCGTTGTAATAACTCGTGATGATGAACTTAGCATTATGGATTAGGTTGCACATTTCATTAATATACTAAAAATATGGTCCATGTTGTTCTCTTCTCTCTTGGAATTCAGCTTGACAGCTTTGTTTCAGTCTGAAAATAGGTGTTCTAAAAGGAAAATTATCGGTGGCCATAGTTAATTCTTCCAACCTTTCTTTATGTTCAAGACTGAAAGTTGCTTATTGGTTTCAGTTAAATTTTTTGCTGTTTTGTTTGTTGTATAACTTTCCATAAAGAGGACTATTGATCTTATCTTCTCTAACTGATTCAGTAGTTTATGTGATATATGTGGTCCTTTATCTCTTTGAACAGTAGGGTTTAAAATATCGATCGATATGCTGATATCTTTTAATATATCCATAAGTCAAAGGATATGATATCGATATTAAGGATCAATCGATATTTCTAATAGAAGTTATTTATGCAGTGAAAACAAACTTGTTTATTAATTTAAATAAATTTTATAAATTTCTTGGTTTATCGAAATATCCATCGATATTTGATATTTTAGCAATATGTCTGTAAATTGAGATCTTGATATCTTCATGGACATTGATTTTTCAGTCCTTGATGAACAGTATGTGTCTTGGCATCTTTGGTCTTTCTGCTGTGCGTTTAACATGGCATAGAAACTGAGCTTTTGGATAGTGATACCTAAGGGGGGAGGATAGACCTTGGTTTATGTAACCGACTTCCTTACTTTGATTTCGCATATCATTTGAGATCCTTAGCTTTGGTTAACCTTTTGACTCTTCTTGTAAGCCATGTGTTAATAAAGATTAGTTATTCCGGACCATTCTTTCGTAATTGATACAGAATACGTAAACAGAGCGAATTTAAATCATGAAACAATGCGTACTAACATGAAGAACTATACAGAGGGTGTTATTAGTCAGCCCAATTATATGACCTTGTTTTTCATAGTTTCTTAGGTTGTATTCTTCTTAGTCTTGTTGTAATTGTAAATGCAAATTTAACAGCGCATATTGTATTGCTCAACTCCACTTTTGCCATCCTTGCGTTGCAGAATGAACACGATAAGATACGCGAACTATCTCAACAGCTTGCAGTTGAAAAAAAGCGATCTGCAACATATAAAAGGCATCTAGAAGTTATATTCGAATACATCGAGGAGCATAACGATAACTTATCGAGGAAGATCCAACATATAGTAGACAATGTGAAGGAGATGGAAAGCATAGAGCAGCAGAATCATAGATAGTATTTGGCTATACTTTTACACTTGCAGTTTGGATTCCAAAATGAAGGTGATAATATGGTTGCTGGATGGATGAAGAAATGGTAAAGTCAGAACTCACTGTGGTATGTTCCAGCATTTAGATATCAATTCAGAGTTTCACAAAAATGGAGTATATTGGCCATGATAGTCATTGCATGTAAATCGCAATGTTTGTCATGTTTTGTACAGCATTCAAACGATTTGTATCTTATTTTCATTAGTCTCAGTTTTTCTTAATTATTATTTTATTTTTCTTAAGGTTATTGATGAACTTGTTAATGGGTTTTTTAGAACTAATTAGGAAATTATAGTCGTTACGATCGAAGTATGAAAAAGTATAGTACTTGGTCGAAACATCTTTCAAATTATCTCCTCAAAATGAAAATGAGATAAATCGAATCTTAAATTGCTAGTTCATTGGATTGTGTTGAAGAAATCCATCCCTTCAAGTATGATGAAATCACTTAATTGAACTTTTCTCAGTGACCAAAGTCTGCAACATTCTTGTAAGGTTCATTAGCTTTTTATGAATGATTTTCATTTGCCAGTTATGATCCTCTGTAGCTTTCAATTTTAAAATAAGAGTTAGCTTTCTTGGACAACTCGATTAATGTAAGAAAAAATATAGTTGCAATCCTTGTGAAATTTTTCATATTGGACATGCAGACGAAAAATTAAGATGAATGAAATGTTACTTAAACCCATTCTTGTTCATAAACTTTAAGGCATAAATCTCAATAAGATGAATGAAATGTTACTTAAACCCTAAATAAGAATGCATAAACTAAGGATGTAATATAATTTAATAAATGTTACTTAAAAAGATTCTTTAATATATGGGTAAGACCATGTCAATACAATTTGTATCACTTTATAAATGTTACAAATGATTGAACCTAGATTGTTGTGTAGAGACACGAGAGGGGAGATAAAATGCAATGTAATTGTATAAGATTGGAACTTAATACACCCATGACCCTTTTTAAAAATAGTTCCAAAAACAAGCCCAGACCCTCTCTGTTTGTTGAAAACATGATAGTGCATACAGTGCAAGTGTGATATGAAAGAAAGAACAAATCCTACACTTGGGAGGTATATTCCTTTACATGCTGTTGCTGCAAGGACTGAGATGCCTGTGAAGGATTTTGTCTCAAGTTCCTCACTTTCCCATATGTGATAATATCCTGCTTATCAAAACTTCCTTCTTTCCCGACACCGGAAGATCATGTGCCGTCAAATAATACTTCAACTCGACTACCGACAATTCCTTCAACTGCAAAACATGAAAACAATAGATAACACTTTTTCATATCATTCGAAATCCTAAAAGAATAATACTTCGATACACACAAGTGTAGATATCGTCGTACATACCATCTTTAAAAATTTGATAGCTATTTATTTTTTTGGAAAAAGATGTCCATTTTTCATTCTCTCCTAGTTGTCAAAAACATAACGATGAAGTGCAAGCGGTGTGTAGCCAAAGTAGTTTCCATTCTAAAATATATTCTCAACAAAATATAGGGCCTGAAAAATATATGAAGCTTCTTAAAACAGTGGCACTTTGTATAGGCACACTAAGAAGATCACAGTCAACAAACATTGAACAATGCATATCAGGTGTGAACCAAACCCAACCCCCCAAAAGCAGGATATTGATTTATCCCCCTACCTCTTCCCTTCTTGCAGAGAAAAGATAACAAGACAGAAGGGGAGGAAGAGGAAAAGTTGTTTCACCTTTCCATTGTCTGCAAGGTCAGCCCAGTCATATTCTTTACACTTTTGAGCAGCACTCTCTGATACTGCTTTCCTTTTTTTTGCAGCGTCACTCACTTTTCCTTTTCCAGCTTCCTCGTCCTCATAATTTTCCCCATAAACCGATAGTTTGAATTCTTCTAATGTCTTCACGACCCCAGGTCTACAACAAAACATTCGGAAAAATGATGCCTTCTAAGCAAATAAAATAAGCAACAGCAAGAACGTGGTAGTTTAAAAGAAAGAGAGACAAAGCTACATCATGATCATACCTAGCCATTCCTTCTATGTCAGGGACTGTTTCGTCATTAACCTCTGGCATGTCATCTTCTTCCAGAGCTAAAGCCTGCAGTACTGCATAATGTCTCTGCAAGGCTGAAAGTTGTCTTCCATTATACATCAAAGGAGTCTTGAAACGTAAAAGGGGAAAACTAACATTGAAACCAACTTCACTAGGCCTGAGATCAAACATGTGATGCGTTCAAGCCACAGGCATTCGAAATTTGAAGAGGGGAAAAATGACAATCATTTGGGAAGAAAAAAAATACGTTCCTTATTGTAATATTATAACATTGCAAGGGGCATACAAAAACAGCTTGCCAAAAAACAAACGGAGTCAAACTAAGGCAAAACGGAGCTCCAATCAACCAAAATAAGGTTCAAAGGGTAATTATAAAGAAGCCTAGCTACAGAAGCCTAAAGGGAAGTATGAAAGTTAATTAGGCACCAAACCTCCTCCTTGAACCTCTTCACCCCTAAAGATCCTATTGTTTCTTTCAATCCACAAGCCCCACAAAACCAAACAAGATCCGGCGAGCATAAAAACCACCCCTTATCACGAAAGGGAGGATGAAAAAAGAGATCATCAATCAAAGCCCCACATCCTCTAGGATAAGCTAGGTGGATACCAAAAACCTAGAAGCAGCAACAAATCGAGTAAGCACCACAGATACCTTTCCACAGATTTTCAGAAGTGCCCCTCAAAACCTCATCCGTAATCTACTCAGAGGGATGAAGCCCATACTTACTCACAATTACCTTACACCAAAGGGAGTTAGCCTCACGAAGGAAACGCCATAATCATTTTGCTAACAAAGCCTCATTCTGTCCCTGAGGTTATCTATTCTTAACCCACCCAAGGGTATTGTCACAATAACCTATCTCACCAAATGAACACCCTTACCCTCCTCCATCCTCTCCCATAAAAAATTGTTAGGCCTCCAATTATGAACACTTATGCAAGGGCAAAAAGGTCATTGGGTCTAACGATTAGTGAGTGGGAGGTTGCTCCTTGTATGACTTGAGGGTGGACGCCTAGGCTTAGTACGATTAGGGTATTAATGTATTGCTCTGTGTGTGTGAGAGGTAGGCATTTTGTGAGTGAAGTAGAATTATGGGAGAGATTACCAGCCCTCTCGAATTGGCTGGGTTGTGTTGTTCTTGTTCTCTAGACTGAGAACTCTCTTTTTCAAGTTATTTTGCAATAAATTGCACAGGGAAGTTCACCTATGTTGGTTAGTCCTTGTGTTTGTTGAATTCCTTGCAGGTTACGGAAGCTTTCCGAGGGGGATACCTTTCAAAAATCTCTCATAAACTTCTCCAGGGTATTAACTTACTAACGCAGGAACTCTAAACAGCTACAAAAAGTAAGACAAAATACCACTCAAAATTGACTGAATCAAAGTAAGTCTTCTCCTTTTAGACAAGAAGCTCTTTTCCATGATGTCAAACACTTCTCAATCTTACCAACCATTGAATCCCAAAACAAAACATCCCGAGGATTGTGGCCAAGAGGGAACCCAAGGTAAGATGAAGGAAAGGAACCAACCTCACAATTAACAAGAGCTGCCCACCTTGTAAATTTCTCTTCGCAACAATTAGTACCCAACACGACTTTTGCCTTCATTAATTTTCAATCCAGAGATACTTTCAAAGAAGGATAAATACCATTTAAGTTAACAAAGGACTTCTCCTTCCCAGAACAAAAAAAGATTGTATGAGACAGCGGTAAACTCTCCTTCTTAACCCTAAAACCCTCGATAATGTTACCTTCCACCTCTTTGGAAATAATCCTACTCAAAACATCCACCACCAGCAGAAGAAAGAAAGGAGAAAGAGGGTCGCCATGACTCAGACCCCACGTTGCACGAATTCTACTTCTTGGTCTACCATTGATAAGGATGGAGTAGTTAACCGATCTCATGCAACTCCACATCCACGATCTTCATTTCCACCCAAAACCTTTATTCCATAACATGTTATCCAACTAGTTCCCGTCCACATGATCGTAAGCCTTTTCAAAGTTAATTTGAAAATGATCCCCTCCTTAAGGCTCCAATAATCCTCAATACCCTCATTGGCTATTATAACATTGATGTTCAAGCTGTGCTAAAGTATATTTTTCAGCTTTGACTGGGCAAGCTTCCATTTCTCCACTGACACACTACATCGTACTCAAATCATCAATCTTTTTTCAGTAAAACTCTCTTGTTTGCGTACTAAAAGAGAGATTGAGCCTGTTTTCCACCCGTTTGAGGGGTGTTAGTTGTACGCTTAGTTTATTATCCTTGGTTGTAGACTTGCCATAAGTAGCTCACTTTGGAACCACAGCTAAGCCAAAACCAATACTCTCCACTATACTAATACAAAGCAACCACTTGTTTATTCTAAAGAAATTGCTAGCAATAACTTCACGACATGAGAGAATATTTGACATCATTCCACACACTAGAGTTATATATATAATTGTTGGTTTTGTATTTTAGGAAATATTATTTGTAAATATTTATTAAATAATTTCCTCTAGTTGTAATTATTAGTTTATTGTAAACTAGTATTTTTCACTTTTTTTCCTTTTATGTTATAGGTCTCAGTTTACCTTTAAGAAATAAGACATTATTATTTTCTCCCAAAGTTACATTGTATCAGAGCAAAAAATAAAACTCTAACCCTAACCCTAATCTTACACTTCGCCACCGTGTCTACCAAGGGTTCATGGCCATCGTACATTTTTCCAATCAGCGATACTTTATTCAAGACTTTCTGCATACTCGTCGTGACTTTCTGAGGTCGGGACT
>JAOANK020000070.1:609259-624111 GCA_026257165.2 Telfairia occidentalis | reverse complement strand
TATCAATAAATAAAATCAGGTTTGTTATCATCAAAATATTAATTAATTAATTAGTTAAAATTAATTAATTTGAGATTAAGGGCCAAAAAGCCAACAGGATCTTGAAGAACTATCTTGTAGTTTCTAGGCTCACTGGTTTCTATTGTGGTGATGTAGGATTGCTTTTGCTATTTTGCTTTTCTTCTAGTGATCCTGTGGTGATTGTTTGTTGCTTCCATTTGCTGTGGTTGGTTTTGGTCCCTCTGTGATTGTATATCTGCATTTAATAGGGGCAATTCTATAAATAGATTGTTGCTAATATCAGGTAAGTTGTCAATCGTATCTTTAGGTATAAAAATAGGTTGATGTCCTTGATTTTGCTTAGTGAGTTGCTCCAAGTTTTGAGGGTTGTAGTTTGGTGCATTTGGTTCCTCAATTTTTGCAGGATTTATTATGCATTTTGATTCTGATTGTTTCAGCTCCTCTGTGGTTTTTTGATGTTCCAGTGAGTGAATTGGTTGTTCATCTTCGTTTGTGTCCATCCTTTGTTCATTTTGATGTTCCTTGGTTGGTTTAGGGCTCATATCAGTAAGTTCTTCATTTCTTACTGCTATTGTTAGTTGTTCTCCTTGGCTGTTGGCAGTGACCTCAATGTCATCAAACTGTGTTGTATTCTTAGTAACAGTGGTTGAGTTGACATTTTCTTGAGCTTCTTCTGCTGTAGGTGTATGCCAAGTAGTAATGTCTAAAAAGTTGGATATGTCTAAGTTTTTACACTTGATAGGATGGTTAGTAGCATCAAGATCAAAGGGAAGATAATTTTCATAAAAAAATGACATGTCTAGAGATATACACTTTGTTTGTTATAGGATCCAAACATCTACAACCTTAATGAAACAAACTATATCCTATAAACACAGAAGGATATATTTTCTTATCAAATTTGTTGTTTGATTGTACTCTACGATAGGGATAGCATCTACAACCAAATACTTTCATGTTATTGTAATTAGGTTCCTTTTGCAATATAGTTTCAAAGGGAGTTTTTAAACTTAATGAGAAAGTAGGCATTATATTAATCAAGTAGGTTGCAGTTAAGAAACTATCCACCTAATATTTAAGAAGCTTAGATTGAAAGAGTAAAGTCAACCTTGTTTCAACTATGTGTCTGTGTTTTCGTTTAGCTACTCCATTTTATTGAGGAGTGTGAAGGCAGCTCATTTGATGATGGATTCCATTTGTTTTCATGAGTTGTTTTAGTTTCAAGGATGTGAACTATCTACCTCCATCTGTTTGAAATACTTTAATTTTCTTGTCGAATTGAGTCTCTATTAGTTTGTGAAACTTAGAAAAACATTTATTAAATTCAGACTTTTTATTAGAGGATATAACCAAGTATACCTTGAGTGGTCATCAATGAAGCTAGCATAATATTTGCAACTTTGATATAATATGATAGGAGCAGGACTCCACAAATCACGGTGTATTTTATCAAAAGGAAGCGTATGCTAATTTCATTTCTCAAGGTAAAAGGGAGTTTACAACTCTTACTTAATTGACATACTTCCCAAATTGACTGACTTTTTCGAATCTGAAATTTGGATCAAGTGTTTATTGTGCAAATGATTCTATGTTATTATTTTGTTGTTCTAATATATTGTGAATTGTTTTCATATTCTTGTCATTTTTATGAAAATTCTTCTAGACAATGCAACGTATAATTATCCATGATAAAAAAAACATATCTTGAATTGTTTACTTAGGTTAGGAAGATAAAATTTTATAATTATCTATTGAACTACATTTATAAGATATTGGGATGACAAAGGGAAATGGAGCAAGATAAGTCAGATATGCATTTTTCATTCTATCTACAAGTGAAGTTCAATTTCATACTGATTCAAGCATAACTTCATTAAATAAAATACATATTATCATTTTAAAAATTAGGGATCCAATCTCCCGACCTTACAATTATTAAACTACAAAAATAAGTGTTCAATTCTAATAATTAACGTTGCAAAATTGGGATGAGTTAGAAGAATGAATTCTCCATAAAGAAAACTCATCGCTAGCTTATTTATTAATTTTTGTCCCTACTTTATAACTAATTATTGATTAAATATTAATAAATATACAATACATTCATTCTTTAAGTTAAAAGGTTAAAAATTTTAATCTTATAAATTCTTTGTTATTTTCAATAATTAATTTCATTCAAACATTTAACCTTTTTTTTTATTAATATATGAATAAAAAGTTAATAAATTAGATTATAAACAATCTTTTAAAAGCACATATTACCATCCCATGGCTTAGTAGGGAATGCAGTCTTTGTCTCTGTCTCTAAAATTATATCAGAAAAAAAATTAACTATATCCCTAACACCATTTCGATTGAATCACGAAATCTCTACTCCATTCGAAATGTCCTCGCAACAAAAATTGACATCCCTGATAAAAAAAAATGATTGCAAGTCAAAGTGTATATTAGAAGAAGCTATATTATAGTTAGTCTCGCTCATCTTTTAGTGCAAGAGCGATCGATCAGTGAACTATTACGCACTATTTCAAGGACGGCTGAAAAATTAATGTAAAGAAGTAATGACCAAAAGTGTTTCAATTCGGTCACGCTATCAACTTAACTTGAACTGTTTGCCAGAGTGAATAAGATTGTCCCTACAAACCAACACAAGTCCTTTTAGCATGTTTTGTCCTCACTCACATGCTTCCTAGAAGATCCCTTAGGAGATCACCCAACATAACATTTCATCAAACCAAACACGCTTGACTTTGGAGTTATTATGATTGAGCAACTAAAAAAAAATGTGCACCTTGTTGGTATAAGTAATAATTATCAATTTTTTTTAAGTCTTTTTTTACCATGCTTACATAGTCTCAAGATCTCTCTCATTCGGATGCAGTGACATCATGTACCCCTTCTACTCAGAGTGTTACAAGAAGGATTGGATTGGTTCCAATGCTTGATCTTGCTCCTTTTGTTGCAATGGTCATTGCATCACCGCAAAGCTTTAGTTCCGACATATGATGTTAAAGCATACCATTATTGCTTAAAATGACGAAAGAAAAAGTCTAACAAAGAGAAAAAAGAATCACAAATCAATTTAACTTTGTACGTTATTCTATGTTTTGATTGTGAAATATGTGACCGATCAAAGCTTCAAATTCAACCGGTAAAAATTAAATGGTCTAAAAAATTCATATAAACACATATTTGTTAGTGTAAATTATATATATCATTAACGGAAATGATAGAAGTTGGAATCTCCACCCACATTATTAAACTAAAAAAAATTATGTTTATTATGCTTATTTATTATAGGCTACCAATTTGCTAATTCCATGGGTTACACAAACTCAAGTTACACATATCCATACTTAATGAAAGACATCGTTTATGGTATATTAGTTCTTACAAATTCATAAAATAAATTGACAAACTAAAAACATAGGGGTTATAAAAACTTATTTGTCTAACTTTTTTTTTTTTTTAATTTGAATATATATTATAGGTTAAAAAACATTTTTTAGTCTTTGTACTTTCGATGAAATAATAATTTAGTCCTTGAACTTTACTATATAATAATTTGTAACAATTTAGTCCATATCGTAAAAAATGTTGTTAAAATTTAATAGGGTTTCCAACTTATATAGATCGATAAATTGGCTAAGGACCAAATATGTTTATAAACTATAAAGATTAAATTGTTACATAATAAAAATTGATACTTCATTTTGATTAAAATTTTCACGATAAGAATTAAATTGTTACAAATTAGAAAGTAGAGGAACTAAATTGTTACCTATCAAAGTTTGATTAAGAATAAAAATTTTACAAATTTGCAAGTACGATGACTAAATCATTACATACCAAAATTTAGGAACTAAATCGTTAATTCAATGAAAGTATAGGGACCAAAAGTGCTTTTTAAACCTATATTATACAAATCCAAACTTCTTTAACTTCAGCATTCATTATAAATCTCTTTACTAAAACTACGAGCCAAACATATATCCTCTAAAAACAATACATATAATTGAGTGTGAATAACAAAAATGAGAGTCAAAAGGATAGGCTTCTCTAATGTTGGAAAGGCAAGGCAACAAAAGGAAAGATTCAAAATTATTTTACATGAGAAAAAAAGAAAAGAAAAGAAAGAAGAATAAGCTTATTATTCCAATAAAATTTGGGAATTAATTAGAGAAGAGCTACTTTTTCTTCCTTTATGTACAATTGCCCTGTGGTTTTAATTTCTTTGTTCTTCCTTTTATTTATTTTTTAGAGTTTTTTGGGGGGTTAGTTGAAAGAACAAATTTAATAGAAAAAGGCAAAATTCTAAGGTACCATTCTCCAACTTCCCATAATTCTAGATGTCATGAAGATCCTTTGCATCCACAGGTGCAACTTTCAACTTCTTTGTTGAGCTTCTGAAAAGTGGGGGAAAAAAAAACTAAGTGTTAAATCACAACAGAAATATATATGATAGTAATTTTGATGCCCATGTGATGAAATTTGAAATGGAAAATGGTATTATAATATTTTCAGTTTTGATACTAATTTTGATTCACGAGACCCAGTCAATATACATGGACTTCTGTTGATATGGTATGAGGAAAACAATGATATTATAAGAATATGAATTCAAAATTTCTAGCTCTATTACCGTATCAGATTAATTTTTATAAGTTAGAGAGAGAAAAGTTGATAATGAAATATATATTAGAGAGAGAACGATATGCTAATAGATAGAAACGTAAGTTTTATAGAGATAATTTAAAACGAACAAATTGAACAGATTATCACATAACTCTCTTTTTCAAAAAAAGAAAACAAAAAACAAAAGACAGAAAATAAAAAAGTTATCAAATATCACTTAAAATGGACAAATTTAGTAAACTATTGGTAGTGTTTAGAATACCTGAATCTGATTTTGAAGGCCCTTGATGTGCTGCACTGCTAAGTCTAGCATGTCTGAATAGCTTGTTTGCTGTAATAACACAACACATTAATCAAACGGAGCATAACTCAACTAGTTAAGATATATTTTTCTAATCAAAATATCGTAAGTTCAAATTCCTACCTCTACAGGTTATTAAACTCAAAAAAAAAAAACACAACGCATTAAAATAAAACATACTAAAAGTTAATGTTCAAACATAATTGATGAATTACGATAAATTTAATATTTTATAAATGTTTTAACACTCCCTTGCTTGTAGGCTTCAAATTTTGCACAAGACCCAACACGTGATTATCAAAATAATGGGGCAGGGATAACATTACAAGCAAAGTTTGAACACATAACATCTTGCTCTGATATTAAATTACCAAATCAATCCAAGAACTTAAGCTAATGAGTTACGGGGAATTTTAATCTTACATCAATATTTTAACTATGGTGCTCCAGAAATTTAGAAAATAGAAAATTATTTAAAAAATAATTTCTTCCAAACAAACCTTTCTAATGATAACTTGAAATCCTAAACAAAAAGATTTTTTTTTTTTTTTTTGAGTTCAATAAAGATTCAAACTTTAATATGTAAGAATTAGTGGGAAGGTGTGAATGTGAAAAGAAAAATGATGATATATGTTGTGCTCTGTATTGTACCTTATCCATGTTGGGAACAAGCTCTTGTAGTTTCTTCAATTTTCCACTGATTCTAGTTCTTCTCTCCTGTGTAAATATACTTAAATAAATAAATTTTATAAAATTCACCCAAACAAAAGAAGATAAACAACTCTTGAACATAACCTAGATTTTCCATTAACATGAATCGTAATACATCTTCGATTTAGAGATTATTACAGGTGAATTTGAGATGTCAAACCAAATATAAACTTAATTGATTAAAATATATATTTTCGATCAAAAGGTCGAAGATTCAAATTACCACCACACATGTTGTTGAACTAAAAAAACTGTGGATGTGAAATAACTCAGTGCATTTTTTTTTTCTTCAAATAATATACTAATGAATAATATGTTTAAGATGACTTTTCATTCTCTTGAAAGATGTTTTTACCACTAATTAAAAATATTTTTTTTTCCTAATGCAGTTTTGAAAGCAGAAAAAAAAATGATACTGATTAGATTTTAAACTTTACAATAAAAGAAAACTATTTTAATCCATACCTTTAATTTTTATATTAATCTTCGGTTGTGAAATCTCAGCCAGTAGATTTTCTACATATATCTTCAAATATTTGTCTACATATTCTACATACATATTTATTATGGCTAATGTCAAATTTTTTATGAATAATTTACGCAAAAGAAAAACAACTAAAATTAATTTTTCTACAAAATTAAAAACAAATAAAATAACATATTTGAAAGTTAAACTACCAAAATATAATTTAAATTAAATTACAAGTCTAGTCCCTGGTCTTTTAAGACTATGTCTACCAATTTTTTTTTTTAAATAAGTCCCTAAACTTTTATAGTTGTGTCTGTCTAGTCTCTATACTTCAAAAAAACTTCTAATTGATCTATAAATTTTTAATTTTATATCTAATAGATCATTGCCATTAATTTCATCAATTTAACTCTTAAATGATGCACTAATTTTGGGTAAATTCTAACATTGGATGACATAATATTTAAATTGACAAAGTTAATGATAAAAACTTATTAGATAGAAAATTAGAAAATTAAATAGACATAATTCTAGAATTTTTTTCTTTTCGTTTTGATAGAGAATAAAGGAACGATTTAGGTACTAAAATATAGAGTGAAATAATAATAAAAAGAAAAAAAAGGTAGGAACAATAGTTTAATTTAGATCTATTTGGCCTATAGAAGACAGTCTAGAAACTCTAAAACTAGTTCAGTTCATTGTAGGGATTTTTTATTTATTTATTTATTTTTTAATTTCTCATGCATCTACTCTATTTAACTAGAAATGTAGAATAGAGAGGTCATCAGGTAAACCATACCGTTACTCGTATTTATGTTGAGGGTAGTTCAAATTGGCATAATTCTTAAAGTTAAAAGACCTTATTAGAAATATTTGAATTAAAGTACGTGGACTAAATAAACACAATCTCGAAAGATTAAAACATGTAAAAAAAAAGAAAAGAAAATTGAAGTGAATTAGGAAAGAATGGAAGTAAAATAGAAGAAACTGACCCTTTCAGCAATGCTGCGAGGATGAGTGGCACAGCCACGCTTGGCTCTGATCTTACAAGGAACAGAGTCTTCTGGAATTTGAAGCAGCCTCTCCACAGTTGCCATTTCTAAGCTTGTCTGCGGCAGGCTAAACTGAAACTCAAATTCAAATTGAAAAATACAGATTAGACCGTCATTAGTAACATGTTCTATTGAATGAAACCCTAGTCGTTTTAAAGAAACCCGACGTCGGGCATACCTGAGACTCGAGGCCGGTGAGGCAATTGTAGAAGTCGGGAGGATCGGAATGGTTGTGTCGTTTCGGGTGAGGAGCAGCAAAAACAATGGAGTTGGCACTGTCCCAAGAGTCCATTGCAAAGCTTGAGTTGCCAAATGAATGGTTATTGTTGTTTTGAAGGCCATTGCTTGAGTTCACTCCCTCCACAACACTCTCACTCATTTCAGATATTTGAGACAGTGAATCTTGCCCACTGAAGCTCACTTGGGACTTCAATCTTGACACTCCTTTCCCTCCTGATCCCCTTGTCAATGAAAATCCTCCTCCTGTTTCATTTACTTGCACAAACATTTATGTAATTTCAATGTTGAGTCGATCTAATGACTCATTTCTAATAGATTCTTCAACTTTAAGTGCTGTATTTCGTCTACTTTCTATACTTTAAAATGATTCTAATGATCTCTTAAACTTTCGAGTACAAGAATACATGACCAATCTTATAATTAACAAAATAACATTACGTAGTTGTGTTTAAAAATACATTATTTATCACCAGAGATATATATCTTTTTTTCCAGTGTTATTGAATAACAAATTTGAGAGGAAAAAAACACTAATCATCTCTCTCCCTCCAGGCTATAGCATAGCAATCCACATATCAAAATAATTATGGTATTAATTTTAAATTTATATTTTTTAAATAATTCTATTCAAATATAAGAATATATAATTAATCCGGTCAAAAATAACATCGAATCATTTTTTTGAGATTAACGATTGAGTTTTACAGCCAAATCAAACTTTAGCTCAATTTGATTAAAGACATATCTCCTTATTAAGAGATTATGAATTCGAATCAATTATGTCTAACCACTTCAGTGAAATTTTTCTGATCACATTCAACAAAAAATAAGAATCCACCAAACAATTGAAAAGAACAAGAAAAAAATATATATTTACATATATATATATATGAAGATTCAAAACTGAGTTTCTTTCAATAACTCAATCGAAAACGACAGACAGTGAAAGCGACCAAAACCGATCCAACTAAAGGAGAAAAAAATCTAACGAAATCCAACCAACCAATTAACTTTTAAATCTTATAAAAACAAGAATCAATACTTTTTTTTTTCTCTCTCTCTCTCTTTATTCCTAGAATCATCCGCAGCGGATCATTTCCCTATCAAATTAAGATCAGAAGAAGTGGATTCCCATTCCACAATATTTTTATTTTTTAAAGAAAAAAAAAACAGCCGCATTTTGTTTTTGTTTTAGCGAAAATTAGAGAGCCACCGAAACTACATGTCGGCTTTCTTCCATCTGAAGATCCGAAAAATTAATTAAACAAATCCAACATCATCATGCAATTGCAATGCCGACAGCATCTCTTGCACGTGACTTATGACCTGGATTTTTAACATAAATACTCAACTTTTCAATTTTAAATCACACCCACAAAAAAAAAAAAAAAAGTAATTATTATATTTATATTACATTTTGTATTTGAACTTTCAAAATTATGTTTGGATAGATTCCTAAACTTTAAAAAATGTCCAATACTTTTCTAAAATCTCTATTTTGTAACTAATAAATCTTAGCCACTAAAAATTTATGAGAAATTGGGATGCATGATGGACGAAAAATTATTTAATGAAGCCGCCCGTTCCTTATAACTGTGTGATGCATATTAAAAAATATGCCCTTCAATAATCATTTGATATAAATTCGAATTTTTTTTTTAATTTTTATCTCATACATTATATTAAACAGTGTAAAATTACCAACCAAGTTGTGGCGCGACAAGACCTCTTCCAACAATTTTTCGAAACAAAAATATTGTTTAATGAGGTTGTCACAATGCGATCTATATTAGACAACTTTTTTATAAATCTAAAGATGAATTAGGCACATTTTTTAAAGTTGGGAGGAACGGACTAATATGTCAAAATGTTGAAACTTTCGAATCTATATTAAGAAAAACGTATGTAGCCATATAGAGCGGCAGAGGGGTAATTTGGTAAATTTGGAAACATTGAGGTACATTTTCGTAAATTACGCTAGCAGTCAACGGCCATGAATGTTTGGGGAAAACGTGGGGAAGCCACGCGCCGGCGAAAAGGCCAGAAAAAAAAAAATTTAAGAGAGAAAAATACGGTACCGTTTGGTTCGGCGACGGCGAGATGACTGAGAAATCCAGCCGGCGAGCTTCTCTGGCGAACCAGGGGGGAAGTGGAAGAGGATTGGCCGCCATTGCTATTGAAATTTGTAGCGGTCGAGAAATCGGCTAGGGCTAAATCGTGGATCCCGTACGACGATTTCAGATCGTTCGATGTGGAAGACGACTGGACGACCTTCCGACTCGACTCCACCGACGAATCCGCCGCGGATGAGAAGTAGTGGGCTTGCCCGCCGAACGACGGCGGCGGCGTACGGAGAGACGCGGCGGAGTCCGGCTGCCGACCGCCGATTACAGAATCGACGGCCGAGGTCAGGAGAGAGCCAGGGGCGGAGCCGTACCGAGTGAGACCTCCACCACCGCCGCCGCCGCCTCCGAGTCCGGCGCCGCCGCCGTGGGCGTGGCCCATGGATTTCTGAGAGGATGAAGAGGAAGAAGTTGATTGGTACATATGATGGATTTGGATGTGAGTTGAGTTTTTTGCCAGATGGTGGCTTTGTGCAGAGGAAATGAAATTGGCAGAGAGATTTGAGGGAACAAATAATAATAAAAAAAAGCAATAACAAAGTACTTTATATATTTATAATATATATAATAAAATTAAAATAGATGCTTTTGCTTGTTGAGGCAAAGCCTAAGGGCTTTGATAACCTTACTTGACCTTCATTTTACCATTCTCTTCAAAAACATTACCCCCATTATCTTCATAGACTTTTCTATATCTCGACAATAAAATGTTACTGTCCATTTTAGACATAAATTTTCAGGAGTTTATTTTTTATTTTACCAAAAATATTTCATACCAGTGGAGTTGTAAGTCCTTACACTTATATACGATAATCTTCTCCTTGTCTAGATAATAGGAAATTTTGATTGCATTTTCAACAATTATAAGTTTGATTTTTGAACTTTGTTACTATTTAGAGATTTATTAAGAATTAAATAGACACAATTCAAAAAATTTATAGATGAAATTTGTAATTTGTCTTATATGTAATAGGTACATTTTTAGACCTTGGGTTTTACCTGTTTTAAAATTTCATTTGTCGTCTCTATCATTTGGTGGAAGAATTTTACTTGGTGTTGCACACTGTCATCAACAAAATGTATTAGAAATTTATCGTGGCATTATTTGAAAGTAGATGAACAAATATTGTAATTAAGCTTTTTTCTTTTTTTTTTTCTTTTTTTACGTGGGTGGAGATTCGAATCTTTGACTTTTTTGGTCGAAGAGATGTATTTTAACCAATTGAACTATGTTCAGGTTGGCTAAGTTTTTTTAATTAATAAGTGAAATGAGTTGAAAAGAAAGATGTGGGTACATAGAGGACCTTCCTCTTTCCTATTTTTTGAAAGTATATATACAAACTTAGTTGAAGTGAAAAGTAGCCAATTAGTTAAAATTATTTTTAGATTTTGTGAGGTATATAATGTATGTTATGAAACAATAAATTTATTTTATCAGTGTATCCAAATTTTAAAATAAAAATTTCTTAATGTGCAATTACACTGAAAAAACTAAAAACTTTGATAAGTGTTGAGGGTAAAAATCGTTTCATGCCACGTGGCGTGCAGTCGTCACATGGCATGGCAAGGGGGCACTTGAAGGGGTTGATCTCGAGTAGCGGAGGAGCCCGAGGAATTGCCATAGATCTCAAGCAGCATAAAAACCCAAGGAGTGACCTCGATCTAACACACGTTGTCCTCCCAGGTTGGATAATTGCACCCATGTCTCAATTCCGAAAAAAGCGCCAAAGTTCCTTGAAGTGGCCTATGCGGGAGCCCCCAAGAGAAAGACTCTCACTCCGTGGAAGTTGAGCCCACATTTCGGAATGAGGGAAGTTAAGACCTGGATGTCTTTTTTGAGATGCTGGGACAACTATAAAAGGTAGGGAGGACTCGGTAGAAATGTAAGCAAAAATTCTTACTAGAATCCTCTAAAGCCGAGTTTATTGCACATCTAACTTGAGTGTCATAGCGTATAGACACCACCCCACACTAGGACTAGATCATTGATAGGGCACTTTGAGCTCCTTCAGCTTAACCTCCACAAATTTTCTTGAAGGTTAAATTACGTGGAACAACAAAAGTATACTCTTTAATTTTGCAAAGTAATTTCATTTTTGTTAAAATTAAAATATGTTTAATTTAGTATGTTATAAGGCTTAGTTATACAAAATACCCCTATACTTTGTACCTTATTTCAAAAATACCCTTCTTTTTTCAAAAGTTTCAATGCTACCCTTTAACTTTGCTAAATGTTTCAAAAAATACCCTTAAAAAAATTTGGTTGGATGTTTGACAAAAAGTGTACGTATTATGTAGATATAAACAACCTACGTGGCAATTTAAGTGAAAAAATGCAACATTTTACGATTGATTTGAAACTTGAAAATAAAATAAATATTTAAAAAATCAAAATTAATATTTAAAAATACACACAAAAACAAACAGAATGTTGCATTAAACTCTCATGTAGGCACTATTTTATATTCATATAGTTCATATATGCTAGCAAACACGTCAACTTTCTATCAAACATCCAACTAAAAATTTTTTTTTAGGATATTTTTTAAAACATTTAGCAAATGTGAAGAATACCATTGATTGAAAGAATAATGGTATATTTGAAATAAAGTACAAAATATAGGAATATTTTGTATAACTAAGTCCATATTATAAATTATATAATCTTGTAAAAAATAATTATACAAAATTTATATCATAAAAATGTGTTCATAAATTAATTAATAATAATTGAAATTCAACCAAATATTTAGTTGGTAACTATAATTATTTTTGTTAACAAACTTTTAAAATATATAATTTTTCTTTTAGTTTTTCAATGGGTGCTCATTAGTTTTTCTTAATCTTTTATAAAATAATTTATAGTATATATATATAATTTGCCTTTTAAATCAAATAACATGTTAAATAATTATCTTATAAAAATATTTGAAATTAAATATCAAATATAACTAAAATTACATCAAATTGTATTCTAGTTTTTCATATTTAAAATTGAAATTTACAGAATACTAATTTATCTAATATTACAATTAATTTTGTTTATAATTATTTTAAGTAGCACAACGATTATTTAGAAATCAGGATGAATTTTAATTCGTTTTCTCTTTGCTAATTTTTTAACCCCCACTTGTACAGTTAGACACCAATCAAAGTTTTGGCTGTGTTTCCCTAGAGCCCTATCACTTCCATAATATACTTCTAATTTACAATTCAATGGATGCTCGTGAGAATATTTTATTCCGATAATTCTTCAAAAGTGGAATGTTATATCAAAGATTAAGGTGTAATTTGATGAAACAAAAAAATTTAGAGCAAAATTTGACTTTCCTTACCAAAAATTAAAAGCCTTCTCTTATTTCTAATTTTTTAAAAAAAAAGCATAACTTTTAAATTATTTGTTTAAATACTATTTTAGTCAATTTATTTTTAACTTTGATTCATTTTAATCCTTATACTTTAAAATTTTTTATCATTTTTGTCTCTATTTAGAAAATATTAATACAAATTCTATAAGTAATAAAAACTCTTTAATGTAAAATTATTTTACATTTCAAGAAATTTATTGAATGTATTATTGTACTGAATTTGTGATAAAATAAAATAAAATAAAATAATAGAATGACCAAAATTAGTCACTTTTAAAAAGTTTAAAGATTAAAATATACGTTTCGAAAATACATGAATCAAAATAATATTGGTTAAATTATTACAAGTTTTTAATCCATGAACTTATTTGTGTAAGATAGATTCCTCAACTTTCAATTTTGTCTCATATATAGGCTATTGAGCTTTTAGATTGTCTAATAAACCTCTAAACTCTCAATTTTTTATCTAATAGATTTTTAACTTATTCAATTAATACATTTATTAAATATAAAATTGAATTTTGTGTTTAATAGAACTCTAAATTCTAATTATTTTTTTTTTATTTTTAAAAAGTGTCAATAAGCTCAAGCATCTATTAGATGCAAAATTAAAAGTTGGGAAATCAATTAAATACTAAATTGAAAATTTATGGACTTTTAGACACTTTTTAAGATTTAAAGACCTATTAAATACAAAATTCAATGTTCAAAGAGCTATTTAATATTTTTTAAAATTTTAGTGACCCATTTGACACAAAGTTCAAAGTTTATGGACTAAATATCTAATTTAACCGATAGTAATTTAATTTTTTTTTTTTTGGTTTTGGAAGGTGGGGTTATGGATTAGAATAATCAAAGCGTTGTCTTACATGGCGTGCGCTCGCTCAGTCGGATTAGAACAAAGCACCCAACTTGTTCTTTAGATTTTTTTTTCTTTTTTAATTTTTTTATTTTAATATAAAACTAATTAATCTCTCTCTCTCTCTACTTCCACATACACCGAAAGAGATAGGAATACCGTCCGTACAGTTTTAGCCATTGGATGTACTTTATTTTCCCAAAATACCCTTCTACTTATTTTTCATACTTTGTTTTACATATCAATCTAATTTATTTATTTATTTTTGGGAAAGACCAAATGGTTATTGATATTTAAACATACACACATGAACTTGATTTATAGAATCAAAATAGATAATTTTGTAATAATAATAAATTTCGATAAAAAAAATTAAGAGTATCCCGACATTTTGAATTATTTTTAGATGCCGAAATATGAGGAATGCTTAGCGAACAAGCATAGATAATCAATCATATTTTCATTCAACGTTTGAACCAGGATGTGAATTGAATTCCATAAAATGAAGTATAAATCCTATTTTAAAAATAACTAAATATCTAATGATTAATAAAATAATAATAAATAAAACAAGCGGTAAGCACGTAAATATGTGGATGACTTCTTCAAAGTACTATCTAATTATGAGGTATAATATCCTACGAAGACTATTATGTGTAGCATCTCTTTAGACAACGACCATTATATCTATGCTGTCAATCTGAGCATATATGTCGACGGTTTAGTGGATAAAAATATGTACTATCATTGCATTACAAATATCAATAGTTTGATCACCATCTTACTAAAAAACAAAAAAAACCACTATATTTATAGTCTTTCGCATCGAAAGCGTGTCTCCACTCAAAAACTTATAATAATAACAACAAAAAATTTGATTAAATTTTAAAAATTAATTTTTAAAATAGAAAAATTAATTGAAGATAATATAAATATAAATAATTTTTGAAAAATATAAAATAATAAAAAAAAGAATTAGCAAACAGGGCCTACGTCCTAATCCATAGAAATAGTTTACCTGAGGCTATCCCTTGGCCTAAAATTTGGACAAACAAGATTAGCTCTTTTAGAGT
>JAOANK020000070.1:546386-572638 GCA_026257165.2 Telfairia occidentalis | reverse complement strand
TTATCATAATCGTTAATAACCACAGAAAAAATCATTGACAGAAATGGTTGCCTTCAACCACCTCTCCCTCACTCCATTTACCACCTTCTCACTAACAAACTCGCTATACTATCAAATTAAACTAAAAAATATGCACAATCCTGTAGTATTTTTGACAAAAATATAGTGCTTTTTTTTATTTAAAAAAAATGTATTTGCTTCTAAATACATGGATCAAAAGACTCCATAGTTACAACGTTATTCAGTCAATTGATAAGTCGAACTTGCAGACAAAAGGTTGCACTTACTAGTTGAAACTATTAACCTATTTTTGACAAACAAAATATGAATAGAAGATGAAATTTAAAAATGTTTCTAACCTTGAGAATCTTTCAAAACAATGGCACTGGTGGCTTCGGAAATCCGTCTCTCTATAATTATAACATCACCATATATTCCATGCTTAAAAGCATCCTCCCCATTATTTTTCAATTCAACATGGATGACAGCATGACTGTTAAGATCCAATACTAATTAGAAACTCAAAAAGGATAGTATACATGTACCACAATTTGAAAGAACAGATGTGAATGTTGTGGAGGAAAAGCCTGAGTCAAATTATTTTTCAAAAATATTTTTATTACCTAGCCAGCGATAATATCAAATACAATATTAGCAGAAATCCCATATTATATCACTGGTAATACTTTTTTTTTTAATGAAAAACCAAGCTTTCATTGCATAAATGAACTACTGGTAATACTTAATTTCAATACGATGCAGCTTAAAAAATGCCGGGGGCGTGTGAAGAAAGTAGAGGAACTTTCGAAAATGGGTTCAAATCACTTTAGGTAGTACTTTTGTGAGATTAGCCGAGGTGTACGAAAGCTGACTCAAACACTCACATGTCATAAAAAACAAACAAACAAATAATAGTGCAGCTAGACATCCAGTAAACTGGATCTCAATAGTTCAAGACGAAAACATCTAGGCAGCTGGAATAGCCATATGATAGAAAGCCACCCAAACTAACAAACCTGCAACCAGTTTTAATAAAATCCTTCAACGTTGATGCCCTTTGGGTTCCTTTAGCTCGACAGCCGAACGCAACACATAAAGCAGTCAGTATAGCACTCTTTCCACCTGTAAACATCAAACGTGCTGGCATTAAACTTATTGTAACAGCATTAGAAAATGAAAAACTATAATATCAACAGTCCAATACAGAATATACGCTCAAAAACAAAAAAAACGGAATGGGCTAGTTTTTTTTTTATCCCCTAGCAGAAGGAGTTCTCCAGCAACAGATTCCTTCTAGTCCATTTTGTTTTCACATCAAACAGATTTCTCGAGGCACAAATCCGTAGAAGCAGATAAAGACAGAGCGTCGAGTCTACTTACTTCCGTTCTGCCCAGTAATGAAATTGAGCCACTCGCCAAACTCAATATACAAGTTGCTATGACACATGAAGTTCTCCAAACGGATACTCTTAATGATGCCCGCTCCGCAGCGAGGAGGAAGAACCCTGGAATCAGCCATGGTGGGGCTGAGGTGAAGGATCAGTATTGGTGGAGAATAATGAAAATTTTGGACTGAGAAAGAAAGAGAAATGCAAAAGCGTAATCTGTAACTCGAGGGGAATGAAGTTTTTTGTGGCGGGAAGAAGAATCTCTCTCTCTTTCCCTCTTCTGTTCTTCTACTCAAGACTGCGATTGACAGTTGCGCGCGGACTCGTTAGAATTGTGAAGGTTTCTAGCAATAATAAATCAATAACTAAGGTTTTTTTTCAGTACGATAAATAAATAAGGTTAAATGATTTGTTTAGTCCTAAATTTTCAAGTTTATCAACTAAGTTTCTGAACCTCAATTTTGCATATAATAGTTTTCTAAATTTTAAAACTGTCGTAAACATTTAATTGAGTGTCTATTATGTCCCTAACAAAATTGAATTTTTAAAATTAATGAATGTATTGGACATAAAATTTATTTTTGTGTCTAATAGAATGTTAAATTTTTAATATTGAAAATGTTGATTAGTTAAGAATCTATTAGATACAAAATTGTGGACGCAAAATTGAAAGATCAAATAATTATTGAACACAAAATTGAAGGTTTAAAGATTTATTAGATATAAAATTGAAAATTTAGATACCAACAAACCCACAAATTATGGAGTAAATTCATAATTTAACTATAAATTTAATTTACTTCCATGCTTAGGTTAATTATGCATAGACTTGAATGGGTCAATATTGTCAAATTGAGCATAATTCAACTAGTTAATATTATTTCTCCGACCCAAAAGTCGTGAGTTTGAATTCTTACATCCACATGGTTGTCAGAACTAAAAAAGAAATGTCAATATTAACGTTAAAATTTTAAAATTTGTCTGAAGTAAACCCCAAAATTAAGATGAATGAGCCTTTTTAATTAAATACTAAACTTTCATTTATTAAAATGTCCAAACCCAGCCAAAAAAGTACACAAACATAACCTAAGAAATTTAACATGTCAAAAATTTCTATCAAAACATTTGCTGAATAGATAAGATACTTCTTAACATCTTAAAAAATTAATAATTCGATCTCTCAATTTAACAATTATATTGAATTAACAAATATTCAATAAATATATGTCAATTCGAATGTATAAGATAAGCATATGCTTTGATCACAAAGATCCATGATCAATTTTCTAACTCCACAATGGTTAAACTAAAAATAATAAACAATAAAATATTCCAAAATCTAGTAAAAAAAACATTTGACGTGATGAGAAGATCAAATAATTTGGATGATGAAGTTGACATATAAAAAGTGCTGCTACCGTAATGGGCTCACTACGAGCCTTCCACTAGAGGCCCATTGGGCCAATAGTGATCAGAACAGCTATGGGCCTGGCTCGATAGGGCTCCATAACTCCCGCTGAAATGGCTCTTCGGGGTCGGATTTTAGTACATTGATGCATGGCTCGACATTGCTTTACTTTTAGAAACAACTTGATATTTGGCCAAAAACGAAAAAATAAATCGACAATTCTCAATACAATCAATAAATTTTATCAATTATTTCCATAATTTATATCATTCCTAACATAGATAAATTTTTGCTAATATATTTAAAACAAATTTTATTCTGTTCATTATTTAGTAGAGAGAATTTGTAATCTTAAGAATTATAAATTTGTTTTGAAAAATGATCAATAAGAAACGAACCGTATCACCAAAATCCAAATACACTTGTTTCTCAAGAATGAAAACGAAACAAAAAAACATTATTTGACGACCTTAAATTGAGTGGCTGTATGGTTTTGTTCTCCAAATTTCCCATCCAATTTCAAAGATTAGTATATTATGCACAATATTCATCATATATAAACACCCTTCCATTCATGAGCAAAGAAAGGCAAAAGGAGAGAAAAGAGTCACAAGGACATATTAGAAATTACACAAGAACACTTAGAAATTCCAATGGAAAGTAAAATTGAAATTAGAAAGGAAAAAAAAAAAAAAAAAAAGAAATAAGAAAGAAGCTTCTCCTATACCAATCCCCACCAATTGAAAATTAACACCAAAAAAAAAGAAAAAAAACCCCAAAATCTTAAAAGTTATCATATTAACACTCAACTACTACTTATGGGCTAAAATTATACTTTCGCTACTGTTGCAATTGGCATTCCTCTCAGAGATAACGTTTCCAAGTAATTTTCTCTTAGGTTTGGCCTCTTGTAACATCAAAACGACGTCGCGCATGGATGGGCGATCGGCAGGGTTACGACTGGTACAAAGTAGCGAAATACGAAGCATTTGTATCATTTCTTCTCTAACAGATGGACAAGATGCGCCAGCGTTGTTGTCTAATATTTGACTAATTCCATCCTTCACCTTAATTTTGGATCTCACCCAATCCACAATGCTATTCCCATCACCAAATTCTGAATCCACAGATCTCTTACCACTCAATATCTCCATCAACACTACTCCATAGCTATAAATATCACTTTTTTCATCCACTTGAAGTGTATATGCATATTCTACAAAGATAGCCACTGCATATCAATTTCATTTCAACCCATAAAATGAAATCATCGTACAAATTAAAATTATTACACAATAAATTCAATGTTCTTTCCTTTTCATGTAATAATCAATATGTTCATGAGGACAGAGTAAGACAAATCAAGGATAGTTCACTTATGTGTTAGCATCGAAATACACAATTACCCAATAAAATTAATTGGCGGTGGGGTCCGGGAATGAAGATAGATACAACAAAAAGGATTTAAATTTTGAAAAAAAAAAGAAAAAAAGGGAAAGAAAAAGAAAAGAAGCTTGAGGCACAATAGTGTTGGATTGGGTTAAGAAATTAAAAAAATTTGCATGTGCCAAAAGGGGGATTGTTTTGTTGCGCCCCAAACCCACTGGCCATCATTTTGAGCTATGAAAAAACTATGCACACAGTAACAATTTTGCTGTAGTCTCAGCCATTGCTTTTTGATGTGTAATATTCTCTTGGATCTCCATAGAAAAAAAAAAAAAAAAAAAAGATAAAGTGTAAGACTCCTAGGTTCATGTGCAATATCATTCCAAAAAAAAAAGAAAAGAAAAGGGAAATTATTAGAGAGGAAAAAGAATGTATATTATAATATTATGAGAATTTATTGTTTGTGCTTCTTTATAACTTTTAGAGATATTTGAAATCCAAGAATAGGGATGGAAATAGGAAATAGGGATGATTTTTAATTGCAGTTTCTTTTTTTAAGTTTATCATATAACAAAAATATATTTAAAACCAAAGAGAAAAGAAAAGGAAAGGCAAATATTAGTATATAAGCTTATCAGATAACAATATCAACAGTTGCAAAAAGATAACAACATCAATAGTTGCAAAAGAATGTACTCGAAAAAAAATTATTATATAGTTGCAAAAGAATAATATTTATTCGAATTTATGGTTTCTTTGAGATGCTATTTTTGAAAAAACTATTTTAAAGTTTGATTTAAAAAAAAATTATGCTCGATTGACTATCATGTACTCAAGATTCGATATATGCAACTGCAAGAATTTTGTAGGAAGAATTAGTTAAACTTAAAAAAAAAAAGAGAGAGAGAGAGAGAAAATTCAATTTTTACCCCAAATTAACATGTGTCCATTAATTATCACCATGAGTTGTTATTTTTAACTTAGGTTGAAAAGTAAAGTAAAAATCTTTCAATTAAACAATTTCGACACAAAATTAAGCCAATTAATACACAAGATCAAAAATTGAATAAATCTTTTACAACTCACAAATTTTTAAAAACATCTAGCTTACTTTAAAGTTTCATTAATTTGGTACTATATATAATTTTTCTTTTTTAAGTTCATTAACACTTGAAGGTAAATATTTAAATTCACGATCTTTTGATCGGAGACATATCTTTTAACTAGTTGAGTTACCTTAACCCAAACTTTGATTTGATAGATACACATTCAAAGATTTTCATTCACAATTTTTAAATGAAAGCCAAAGAAAATTGCAACAGTTAAGTTAAAAATAAAATAAAAATCACAAACTCAAATATTTTACGAGGAAACAAAAGTGGGAGAGGAGTACGAACCTGGTGCAATGTAACCGTAGGACCCAGCGATGACCGACATTGACTCATCGGTCTGGATCAGTTTGGCGACTCCAAAATCGGCCACTCTGGCCTCCATCTGACCGTCCAATAATATGTTACTAGGCTTGAGATCCCGGTGCACGATGACGGGATCACAGTCGTGGTGGAGATAGCAAATCCCCTGGGCCACCCCGAGGGCAATTTTATACCTGGTCATCCAGTCGGCTACCAAGTTTTGAGCCTTGTTTTTACCGTGCAGTAAATCGTCCAAATTACCATTGGGCATATACTCGTAGAGCAGCATGGTACACTCCCTGTTGCTGCAGCACCCTAACAATCTCACTATGTTCCTGTGCCGCACGTTCCCCAGCACGTCCACTTCCGCCAGAACCCCTCTCCGCCGTCTGATGTTCTCCTTGTGTTTACCCCACAGCTTCTTCACCGCTATGATCTCGCCACCTGTCATCTCCGCTTTGTAAACCGTCCCCGTGGATCCCATTCCCAGTATCTTATCCGTCATTGACACGCACTCCACCACCTCCTCCGCCGTGAAGTTCAACCGTTGGAAGGCCGTTAATTTCCACGGTCCGATTTCTTCGTTGGTTCCGATTCCGAATCCACGGCTGTAGTTCGCTTGAAAGCACCGCGTTCCCGCCACCAGAATGAACAGTCCGATTCCGAATGCTGCCGCCATTATCCACACGATTGCTCCCGCCGTCCGCCGTGGCTGCTGCTGCCGGACCTCTATGGCGCCGGACGATATCGTGTCGGCCTCGGCCTCGGCGGCGCATGGTTTTGCAAGTATCTCGCCGCAGAGGCCGTCGTTGCCGGAGAATGAGGATGGGTGTAATCCCGGGAAGATGGTCCCGGTCGATGGAATAGGACCGGTGAGCATGTTGTAGGACACGTTGAAGCTCTCGATTGTGCTACAGTTTTGGAAATTTGAAGGGATCGTACCTGTGAGGAAATTACGCGATAGATCAACGGCGGTGATGGACGGGAGCGTTGAAATCTCCCATGGAATAATGCCGGTTAGAGAATTGCGGCTCAAATTCAAACTCAGTAATTTCTCGCAGTGGCTGATTGTCCATGGAATGCTGCTGTTCAGGTTATTATCCTGGAGCTCGATCTTGTAGATGGATTTACAGCTGATGAAATCCGGAATATTTCCTACGATTTTGGAAGAACTGGCCGAGAAGATCTGTAAACTCGTCGAGTTCCAGATGTTATCCGGCAAAGAAGTTCCGAAGGAGTTCTGCGAGATGTTTAAGTACTGTAACTTAACTGCATTACCAAAATCGGACGGAATCTCGCCGGAGAAGTTATTGTTGCTCAAGTCGACGAATGTCAAGTTCTCCAGCAGTCCGAAACCGTAAGGGATCGAACCGTTGAGGCGGTTGTTTTGGATTCGAAAGCGGGACAGAGAGGTGCAGTTCGCGAGAGAGGCGGGAAGTTGGTGCCCTAATCTGTTAGAGAAGAGAATGAGCTTGAAGAGCTTGTTTCCATGGCAGAGATTTGGCGGAATCGGACCAGTGAGCATATTTGACGACACGTCGACTTGCAGTAACTTGTCGTTAGAGCCGAGCTTTTGAGGGAGAGGCCCCGTGAGCGAATTGCTCCATAATCGCAAACTGACAAGATTTGGAAGATCGCCCACTGCCTGTGGGATTTCCCCACTGAGATTGTTCTCCATCAAACTCAACTCTGTCAATTCCTTCAGATTATACATGTCCCACGGAATCGTGCCCGTAAGCTGATTCTCAGACAAATCAAGCTCCTCAAGCGCTTCTAAACTTCCTAAACTTTTTGGGATTTGTCCTGTGATGCGATTCTTGAAGAGAAGCAGATTCTGTAGCTTCGTCATGTTTCCAATGTCTTGAGGCAGAGTCCCCGAGAGATTAGCTCCGGCAATGTCCAAGTATTTCAGATTCAACAACAATGGAAATTCCGATGGTATCCCACCGGAGAAGGTATTGTAACCAATTTCCATTCTCTCAAGCTGCGTCAAATAAGCGAGTTGCTCTGGAATTTGTCCATTAAGAACATTTCCAGCCAAATGCAAATACCTCAACCGTGAAAAACCTCCGTAACTCGCCGGAATGCTGCCATTGAAATAGCTTCCGCCGAGGTTGAGCCATTCGAGGAACCGTAGGTGGGCAAGTTCTTCCGGTAATGGTCCGGTGAAGTTGTTGCTGTAGGCATTGAAAACGTTCAAGATTTTGAGCTTGGAAATCCCAGGCGGGAAAGTGGAGCTGAAGTTGTTGTGACTGATATCGAGAGTTGTGAGCTGAGTGAGCTCGAAAATTGCGGTGGGGAAGGATCCAAAGAAGCTGTTTCCACTCAAATTCAAGTGGATTAAGCTCGTCAAGTACTTGATTTCTGGAGGAATTGAGCCAGAGAGATTGCGGTGGGACAAATCGAGGGAGGTGATTTGAGCTGAATTCTGATGGCATTCAATTCCCGACCACGAACACCAAATTGGGTCTTGAAAATCGGCTTTGGAAAAGGTCGGAGCAGGGTCCCAATCATGGAAGCTGGAGAATGGGTCTGTGAGAGAGGATTTGAGGGAAAGCAGAGCGAGAAGTTGAAGTGGTAGGGCTGTTGCAGTTGCAGTTGCAGTTGCAGAGAGAACATCCTGAAGAAAAGAGGTGATGATCAGAAGAACTACAGCAACGATAAAGAAAAGGGAATTAGAATCTGGTTTCATGGCTTGAGGAGAGTAGATTGATGAGGAGTTGATTTGGCTGAGAAGAAGAGAAGTTGAAGAGAGGGAAATTTAAGGCAATGAAGGTTTTGATGATGTGTGAGAGAAGTGCTTTTTAGAAGTGCTGGGTGCAGAAGGTGTTTCATGATGATGATGATTTTTTTCTCTTCAGTGGGTTTTGGTAAGTGGACATGGAGGAAGAAGAAAGAAAACTAAAAAACAAAAAAAGAACTCCTATAACTATAACTACTGCTTCTTCTTCTTCTTCTTCTTCTTCTTCTTCCTCTTCTCTCTTTGTTTCAACTGCTTCTGTTCTACAACACTTTATTTGAAACCACATTCTCTCCCATCTCCATTGCTTTAAATTTTTGTTTCTCTCAGTATTCTACCTTTGTCTGATATCCATTATACTTTTGGTTTTCTTGGATTTTCTCTTTTCTTTTTCTTTTGCTCTTACTTTTCATCATTCCTTGTTTCCTTTATACTGCATATCAATTTGATAAATATGAACCACAGTACATACTGTCTCTCACAGGATCCAAGAAAGTCATTTCAATTTCCCACCATTCTCACTCCACCCATTTCTCCTTCTTTTTTTAATACAAAAAAAAAATAAACCCTTTCATTTTCTTCTTTGTTTTTCCCTATATTATTTCGTCATCTCCATTTTCTTAATGCTCTATTCAAACACACAGCTCCTATCCCTGTGTTTTTTTGGTCCACTTCCTTGAAATTGAGCATGCACAGTCATGAAAATCAAAGAAGATGCTAATTAATTAGTTAAGTTCATATAATTTGAGATTATAATAAAATTTGGTATATATATGTTTGATTAATACTTCTCAACTACGTGCTTATGAGACCCTCCACACTCTCGTTTACAAAAATCATGTTGGATTGTGTTACATCTATATCAACCATCAATCCCCAATATGTGTAAAGTTTAAATTTGGTACTTATAGGTTTAAAAGATTCAATTTAGTTATCATGAGATCAAAAGTTTAAATTTGATCTCTATAGTTCAAAAAAAGAACAAATGTGATTTTTTTTTTAGTTCAACAACATTTAGGGTGGGGATTTGAACCCGGTTGAAAGTATGCATTAATCCGTTGAACTATGCTCGACTGGACGTTAATTTTTCTAATTAGTGAACCATAATTAACAAAACTAAAAGGACTAAATTGAAACTAAGCACAAACTATAAGTACTAGATTCAGACTCTTAAGACCATAGTGATCCAAATTGAAATCAAGCTCAAATCATAAGAATTAAATTAAAAAATTTTAAAACCACGAGGACCAAATTTAAATTTTACCTAAATCATATGGACCAAACGTGTAATTTAGCATAAGTATAAATAAAAGATTCTCAACTACTTTATTTTTTCTCTAATTAGATTATATTTATTATAGCCTTACTGTTTAAGTTTTCTAGTTTTGTTTCTCTCTTTAATACTTTTAGGATAAGTAGGAATTAGAGGATTTAGTTTTTTTGTTTTGTTTTTGTACGTTTTTTTTTACTATAAAGTATAAACTAACTGAAAAATAATCGGTTAGTATTTTATACGAATATTTGAACATAAAGAGTTTTGAAAAAAAGGAAAAAAAAAAGTAACACATGCAGAATCATAGATGAGCGCCCTGGACATGAGACATAGGCGGCAGCTTTTTCATAATTTGTGTTCAAGAAAATTTGAGTTTCCTACTATAGTAGTCCCTTAATAAGCGCTCTCATTTTTTTTTTATTTTGAAATAAATCAAAAAACTCCAAAATCCATCTTTTTTGAAATTAACATTTATTTCAGAGACCAAAAATAAAAAATAAAAATAAAGTAATAAAATAATAATTTCTTAAATGGAATAATGAATATCCCTCTTATTCGCTCTCCGAGTTTGACTTCATTAAAGCTGTTCCATGATGGATATTGGCTTTGTATCATTAATGCTTCATAAAGCACAAGGCTTCAAACACAATCATCTCTATCTCACTCATTATTATATACTATTTTCACTTAAAACTTTGCCCTTTAAAAAAAAAGTCTAATTTGTGATGTACTTCAATTTATCATCTTTTTGTGGGATTTATTAATTAAATTTTATCATTAAAAATAAATATAAAAACAATTTCATTTGTTGAAAGTGTTCATTTACAATTAAATATATACCCAAACAACAAAAATTAGAAAGCTCAAATTGCATCGAATTGTAAATAGTCTAAGTATTGTTGAGTAGACTCTTTCATTGTCATTTTCATCATATTGATTCGATAAATTTTAAAGGGTGTCATATTTTGTAAGACTAAATATTTGATAAAAATTAGTTAATTTGAGCAGAGAAATCAATCCCGATCTAATATATATGTATTTTGTTGGATTTTTCTTTTTCAATAATAAAACTACCATCTTTTGAGTTTAACAACATGTGAAATGAAAATTCGAACTTTGAATCCTACGGTGGAAGATACACGTCTTCCTTAATTGAGTTATATTTAGATCGACAATAAATTATTGTGCTTCAAAACTCAAAGAAAGTGAAGAAATTGATGGTTGAAAATGAAAAAATAAATGAGAGAGACAGTTGAAAATGTGATGGGGGGAAGCCTTTTGTCATTCATTCGGAACCAAACTATGAGTCTTTTCCAACAGAATCTGTCCATTTCTTCAAAAAAGAAATACATTTTAAATTAAAACAAAAAAAACAAAAAACAAAAAACCTGTGTACGTACGTATGTTTGTGGGACATTGTCGCACTAGGAAAGGGCATAACGGGAATTAAGACAAAAAGGCATTTGGCCAATTGCAGTCGCCATGGTTCTTTTGCCGCGCGTGCCTAACACCCTTTCCACCGCTTCTTTGAAATTGCCCCTACACAATCATAATATTTTGGACCCTTTTTTTCCCATTTATTATTTTATATTATATATCTTTTTTAATTCTATCAAGTATTTTAACCAAAATTAAACAAATGAGTAGGTAAAAATTCAATATTTCATAATGAGTAAGATTAGGGCAAATAAGAAAAATAGAGACAATTAACTCTATTTTTTTTTTAAGCTGTCTTTGATTTTTCCCTCTAAAATTTTTATAATCGAACGATTATTCTTATAAAAAAAAATAAAATGTAAGATTTTGTATCTCTCAAAATCACCTACAAAATATTATCCACATTTTTTGTTATAATTTGACTTCTAGACCATTTCAATGCATACTATATACACAGTGCAGTTAGTTATAATCTTCATTATTTGTTGGTTTATTTAATCTCTATTTAAGTAATATTTGTTGGTTTATTTAATCTTCATTTAAGTAATATTTGTGGGTCCCACAGATGGAAGTTCAAATTTATTTCTATATTTTATGGTTTCAAACCTCTCTCCAAAAGGCTTTGATCACTCAGTAATGACTTAATGGACATCTAAAATTTAGGTAAACTCACACAAAAACAAATTAGTCCCAATTTTTCTAATTTTAGCTAATTATTCATTTTTAAATTGAATAAAATAGTTAAATGGATATAATCTATCAGCTGAAAAAAAAATATATAGTTGAAATTATTAAAACTTAAATTACATTCATTATTACTTTTCAAACAATTTTTTTTTTTTTTTTGAATTCAACAACATGTGGGGTGAGAGGATTCGAACTCAAGACCTCCTAGTTAAGAAAATATGTTTTTAACTAGTTGAGTTATACTCGATTGGGCTACCTTCAAGTAATTAAACCATTTACTCTATTTCGTATAATTAGGTAGTTTTACTAATTATTTGATATGCATGCAAGATAAACTTGTGAATTTTCAAAGAGTATATATTAAAGATGGGAGTTTTCTTATTATAACCTATATATTTTTTTTGTAGTGATGAAACTATGGGAAATTTTATATCAAAATGTGTGGCATTTAGATATCCAATCATGTTGGAATTTAATAATATAGATTGTAAGATATATTAAAGGAACCAAAAAGAAATTGAAGGAGAAGGAGGGTTTAAAGGGGAGAATATAAGTTTTGGTCCAAAAGGGACCAAATTGAGAGGGAAATTTCAAATTTTTTTTTTTGTTTTTTTCACATACACAAAGTAAAGCATGTTTGGATGACACTGTATAAAGCCTACCTATCAAAGGAAAAAAAAAAAGATCATTGCCCATCTTCCAATTCTATTACAAAGCTAGTGTTGCCCACTTCTCATCTAAATGACCTAAATACCCTTCATTCCCTTTGTTCTTCAAAAAGACACTATCTTCTTCTTTTTTTAGGAAAAAAAAAGAAGGTTCCAAATTATATCTATGTTTTCTAGAGAGATTGCTCAAATGACGAAACTAGCCCTTCCTACTACTATTACCCTCCAAAAACTCTATAATATGATTGGTCACCATTATAATTGTTAAGATATATGAAAGTAAAAAGGTAAATACTTATCAAGCAAATTGTAAAAGTGAGGTTAGTTAGAGTGTGCTAGTCCAATTTGAGTGGTTTCTCTTCCAAAAATGATAAAATTACTTTGTATATAAAGGGTGACAGATCCATAAGTACGCTAGTTTGACATTGAATTCGAAATTACCTAATAAAAATTGATAAAATTTAATTGAACCATCCAAAATTGACGATATGTTCAACTTCATATTTGACATTTCTCGATTGTATCTTCATGAAATAAATCTGATCAACATTTACTATTCAAATCGATCAGACCAACACGGTTTAGTCCATTTATCGATTTTCGACCAAACATATAGAGATGACCTAAGTATACTCATATCACCCAATTTACCAAAATGCCCTTCTTCCCTTTTAGTGCTATAGAGAGAGAGAGGAAAGGGGAGCCACTCCACCACATGACATCCTCCATCCATAGTTTTCTCTTCTTCCCCACCTTTAAACTCATAAAGAGAGAGAGAACAGAGCATGCCAGAGGCCCAGACCATGAAATGGGCTTTGTGGGGCCCAAATCGGTATTTTTAAATGTCGTGGGGGCCCACTCCCATTTTGTCTCCTTCATTCCCTTCAATTCACTCCCCAAAAAGAAAAAAAAAAAAAAAAAAGTAAAATACACTTTTAGTTCCTGAACTTGAGAGTAGGTTTTTATTAGGTCCCTAATTTCAAAATCTGACAGTTTAATTTATAATCTTTAGAAAATAGTTTTAAAAGGTCCCTGAAGTCAAACTATCACTCATGAAATGTTAACGTGAAAGTTTGAGAGACTAAGTAACATGGTGCTGTGTTAATTTAAATGACGTGACTAAATTAAAATTTTATTAAACAATAAAATTTTAATAAAACAAAAAACATTCAATGAGTGATAGTTTGACTTTAAAGACCTTTTAGAATCATTTTCTAAGGATTAGGAACTAAACTGTCAAATTTTGAAATTGAAGGACCAAATAGAAAGCTACTCTCAAATTAGGGACCAAAAATGTATTTTACCAAAAAAAAAAAAAAAATCCCTAATCCCTACCATACCATATCATACCATCACTACTGTTTTTTATGAACTTTCCGTGGCAAGATCTGATTGGCCTCATTTTGGCACGTGCCTGGCACCGCGTGACGGTTCTCGGCCCCACCAAAAAATCCCCAATTCCTCGCATCATTTCATCAACCTCACGCCACGCGTGATTTTCTCTCAATTTCCTTGCCCTTCACTTTTTTCAACGTGACCGTTTTGCCCCTCTCCTTTTTGCTTTATGACATCTGTACCTGTTCCATGCACGAGCCAAAAACATCACTTGCCTTGAGGATATATTTAAAGCGTGCTGGGAAGTTTTTATTTATTTTATTTTTCGCTTTTGCTTTAACCATAATTTCTTCCTTATGATTTAAAACAATTCATTTTAGTCTTTATAATTTGTTCAAATTTTACAAGTCATCTTTACTATTACCAACACCACATATATATTTTTTTTTTATCTACATAGTAATTATCAGTAGTTTTCTATTTGGTTGATTGAGTTAACTGACTACATTAAAATTTAAGTTGAGTGAAAGAGTGAAAAATTAGGTGAATTTTTAGGTAGGTAAAAAGCTGTTATTTTAAGTGCAACTTGTGAAATTTTCACCCAACTATAAAGATCAAATTTAAACTTCCAAAAGCACATAGGAACCAAATTTTAACTGAACTCAAACTACATGAAGACCATATTTGTAATTTAACCTAATATTTTATTATTATATTATTAATATTTTACTCTTATTATATATAACTCATTAATTAATAAGTTTTCAGTACACATAAAAATAACTTAATGGTTCATGTATCAGTAACTTCTTTTATCATTGAAGATTTGAATCTTCAACTCTCCCACATTTATAATCTTAAATTATGTTTTTTTTTAAAAAATGTTATCAATCATTGGGCCTGTTCTTTTCCTTTAGGATAACTAATTAAACAAAATACACGACAAAAATTTTAAAATTAAAGTATAATTTTTTGCCCTTATCTTTTCCTAACATTTTCCAATCAATTGAAAAACTCCAAAATCTTAGTATCAATTGAAGTGTAATTGATTTGAGTCACCCACTTGGCTTTCTCTCTCTCTCTTGGTAGCATGAGCATGCATGGCAACATGAAGCAATGTATAAGGCAATGTTTTTTTTTTTTTTTTTTTTTTTTAATTGAACTTTAACTTGGAATTGGGAATAATATCTAGACCTATATAGAAGATACAAAAGATAATGATTAGTACTTCAATTATGATTTTTAAACTTTTCTTTATGTCATTTAATCAATTTGTCAAACATTCCATAAGCCCACCGAACAAAAAGCCCTCCAAACCAAACCAAAATATTTATATATATTGTTGCATATCAATCCAACAAAAATATTTCCTTTAACTATTTATCAATTCAAACTCTTTTTTCTTTTCCATAAATATTTATTGTTTCTCAAACCCTTTCTTTTCTTGAGAATCTCAAGATCCAATTTTACATTTTTATTAATTTAAATTCATAAAAATCTAATTGTATATATAAATAAACTTCTTAATTGTATTATTTCTTTTTTAGTTTAACAACATAAGGAGATAGAGATTCGAACCTCCAATTTTTTTTATCAATTTATACTCGAGTTTGTTCCTTAATGGTACTTAAAAGAGAGAGGTAATATCAAATATTATTTAATGAAGCAATTATACCAAATTAGTTGATATATATCATTGTCTATAATATGCATATGAAATTTCAATTAGTAATCTACTCCATTTTTTTTTCTTTTAAATTAAATAAAAAAACTAATCACCATAAATACTTACTTATGGATGTAAAGTATTTTTATTCATGTTGGATAAACAATCTTTAAGAGAAATAAATACATTATTATTACGATTTTTTTTAAAATTCAATAATATGTAGAGATGAGTTTTTTTTTTTTTGGTTTGACCGTAGAGATAAGAATTTGAAACTCTAACTTTTTAGCTGAGAATATATACTAAGATCACAATTAATTGTGATTATTACGTAAATAAATACATATTGATTAAAAGTGTTATATACAAACAATTACTTTTTAAGATATATCTTATATATATTAACCATCATTGTATAATCAAACTTTCTTATGCATATTTATCTTTATGAATATATATATATATATACACTATCTATTTTTAAAAAATCATTCTCCCATTCAAACTTTCTTATGAATTAATTTAGTTAAGCAAATGCACCATGGTCACAAAGCTGACAAAAGAAGCTGAAAGATCCCAAGGGGCTGCCAAAAAGAAAGTTAGAGAGAGAGAGAAGATTATGGGGTCCCTTTAAAAACAAACAGAATGATGAAAAAAGTTAACATTTTCTAGAGGCATAGGACCCACCCATTTCATTCTTTTTGCCCCTCCTCTCCTTTTTTTTTTTCTCATCCACTCCCAAAACTTTGACTTCTCATTAAAATACTCTTCATTTTTGGACTTATACCCCAATTTCTACACTTAAAGTATTTGTTAGGGAATTTCATAAAAATATTTGTGTATATTCATTTTAAGGGTATACAAAATTTTCCCATATGAAATTGCCTATTTTATGACTCTTGTGATGTTATGTTTTTAGAATATTTTTTTAGTTCAATTAGAGTGATGAAAATATGAACTTCTCTTTTTGATCAAGGATATACACATTAATCAGTTGATTTATGTTTAGGTTGACTTTTAAAAACGGCTTCAAATACTAATTACAAATTTGCAACTCGTATGTACATTTCTATCCGTTAGTTTTTAAGTAGAAAATGAGCTGATTTCTTATAAAAAAAAAGCAATAAAAGTAAAATTCTTAAATTTGAGAACCATAGAGGTGGTTGAAATTCTTTTCAAAATTTAAGATGTGATTTGTAAAGGACACAAATAAAAAAGAGTGTGATTTACAATTGTCACTTAATTACAAATTTGAATCAAATCATTAATATTTAAATTTGACGCATCTCAATCACTTCAAACCACTTAAATTTATTGACATCTAGTTAAATTTTGTGATTTTATTTATTTTAAATTAATAAATTTACATATATTGATCCTTTTTTTTTCTCTCTTAATTTTAATAGTAGTTTTATTTTTTGTTTCAAGTGGAAGACCAAATTATGAGCTTATTTGAAGCCAAGTGATTAAGTGATGTAAGCATTGAGAGACTTTGATTTTTAAGTCAAAATTATCAGCTTTGATTTAATTGTATCTAATCAAGTTTGTGCTTACCCACTCTCAACTCTAATCGAGTGCGAAACACGCGCCACTTATTTATGTACGTATCTAATCCATGATGTTCATATATTCAATTTGTGTTTAAAAGAAATTAAATCCATAATGTTTTTTGGGCCTAAGTAAATAGGAACAATTTTTTATTTTGGAATATAAAAACAAATTCATTTTTAAACCATAGCTTTAACTATGGCTATTTTTATAGATACCAACTTTGGATGTTGCATTGATATGTGATTTGATTGGATTTAAAAGTGATGGTGAGTTTTTTTTTTCTTTAATTTTATTTATTTTTTAAAATTGGGGTTAGATTTTATGGTTATGTTGAGTATTTTTGTGGATTTTGGGAGTTGTTGTGGTTAGTTTCAAGTCGTTTTGTTGATCAAAATTTGGATAATTTATTAGAGGAGTGTTTGCACATTTAGAGTAAAAAAAAATTTCTTACACTTTTCAATCATTTGGTATCATTAAAAAAATTTAACACAATGTTAAAAGAAAGTCATATTGTTACATAAACTAATGAGACAATTATATGTGACAATTAAATTATAATTAAAGAAAAGGAAAAACAAGATAATTAAGAGGGATGCATGTGATTAAAGGTAACAAATACATTATAACACATTTGAAAACTTTTCACTAGGTTTGGTTGGTTAATGTTTGAGATATATTAGTAAATTTTGACAGATTTTAAGAGGCCCCATAAAATCATAACTTGTCATAGGAAAAAATATTATACTTTATGGCATGAATTAAGCATTTCCAAATATTGAGTTTGGGAAAGAAAATGTTAGAAATGGACAACCCAATGATTTAGACTCTTCATTGTAAAAATTGAGGAAAAAATATGCTCAAATTTGCAATTTTAAGGTGAATAAATTTTTTTTTGTGCTATTAGCCATTTTAGACAAATATGTTTGGATAAGTGATATTTTTTTAGTATAATGAAGTGTAACATCTTTTTGATGTTGATCATTGCCATCATTAATATTGAGCTTGAATTACAATTCTTCCATGTTTAAGTGCAAATTAAACTGTCAAACGAAGCATAACTCAATTGGTTAAGGCATATCTTTTCGACCAAAAGGTTGTGGGTTTGAATTACCACCTCCACTCCACATGTTGTTGAACTCAAAACAAAAAATTGTAAACTGGACTACATTAATTATAATCTTCATAAATTGTCAATCCAAACAGGCACCTACTACCATCCAAAACTACTTATATAGTTCGATTCTTCAACCCTGCAATTGTTGAAGTAAAAAAAAAATTATAACCTTCCTAAATTGGTTGATATGCTACATTACATTATGATGTTGTAAAAATTTGTATATTGGTTTGTGAATATTAAAGAAAAACAAAGAGTGTCTTTGAATGATGAAATTGTTCTTGTAATATTTTCCATTTGATTATAGTGAATTCTACAGCGATATTAGAAAATTGGACATCCCATTCAAAAGGGTGAATGAGTATAAATCTATGATTTTATCTCGAATTTATTTATAATAATTACCATTCGATTGTTCTTAATTCATAAAATTAGGACTTGTAACCCTTGTATTTCATAATAGGTCCTAATTTTGAATTAGACTAATGATGACTTCAAATCTCTTCCCATTTAAGATTAAATATTGTTTTTGATTTTACCAATGATGCGTTTTTTGAATTTAATGTATGTGGGTTAGGTTTCGAATTACTTAGAAAAATTGTGAGCTAAATATTCCCTTAGGCCAAGTTTACTTCCCTTCAATCGGAATCAAGAAATGAAAATGAAAATTTTCATTCTCTTTAATAGTGTTTACCAAAATTAAGAACGAGAATCAAACATAGAACCCACCTCAAATTTGAGAGTCACTCCCCAAAAAAGGGCAATCTCATTCCCTCCAAAAATGATGATCAATCTCATTCTCATCCCTTATTTCGTGGGGCCTACACCATACTCATTAATTATTTTACACACTTTACCCCTTCCACTCTCCTTAATAATTATCATAGTTTTTGAATTGATTAGAAATACAAAATGTTATTTTTGTAATCATCATTTATCTGATTCCGATTCCAGATGAAAGTGAACAACATGAATGAATTTCTGATTCCGATTCCAAACAATTGCTAGTAAACAACATCAACGGAATAAATTTTCATTCCAATTGATTTCATTCCGATCCCTCTCGATTTCGATTGATGAGAAGTAAACGGAGCTTTAGAGACTTGAAGGTGAGAACTAACAATTAGATAGATGTGATCAAATAAGTCATTCATTTTGGTGCCAAAAGTTTTTTTTTTTTTTTTTTTTTTGGTTATTGGTATGTTAGACCTGTGAACCCTAGGTTAATCAAATTGAGATCCTATGTTAATTTCAAAATAAATAAATATTTTTTCAATCAACTTTTGCCTGAATGTGCTTCTGGTAATCATGCATACTACAATTTGAAGGCAAAAAAGAAAAGGGTCTAAAAATAGAGTGAAATTCATGGAAAGAATCCAACCACTGAAACAAAACTCAAAAACTGTCATCATTCTGCTTTAGAAGATGGAACATACTTTATGATGAGTTTTGTTGGATACTATGGCTAAAAACCCTTAAGTCTACGTCTTAATCATAAGTTCCATTCAACTTTTTCCCTCTTTTTATTACCTTTTTTTTCTCCACGCTTTCAAACCTTATAATTATCTCTATTCATTATTTCATGTGAATATTGGACGCCAACCCATTAAACCATCGCATGTAGCCTATGAATCATCACTTTTTCTCTCGTTCGTCATCATCTAGAAACCAAGCTTTCATTAAGAAAAATGAAAAAAAAACGAACCTATAAAAACAATGGCCGAACTTGAACAGCAGGGGGCATAGACAAAGTCATATCATGGTACTCTATAATAACAGTTTCAAATTCTGTCATTGCTTTTACAGCTGAGTTTCATTTCAATGGAAGATAACTGAGGGTAATTTTCATTTTTACTTATTGATGAAAGTGCAGAAAGAAAAAGGGCAGTCTTGTGATATGACTGTGTAAAGAATATGGGTTAAAATAGAAGGAAACAGGGGAAAAAACCAGCAGTTTAAGTCATTTCAATGAGGAAGGAGTTTGTTTTTCACTTGTCAACCACTATGACTGTTAATGGATGGAAGAGCCTAGAAAGTATTCCATTGGATAATTAGTCATATGCAAGGCTTTTAGAAAACATCTTGTGAACAAAAAAGGAAAAAAAAAGTGCCTTTTTACAGTGGCCTGCATACTGGTTTCTTTTGTTAGTTTTATCTCCAAAGTTTCTACCAACAGAGCCTCTTCACAGAATCATGGGAACTTCTTTGTTGGTTTTAGCTCTTGAGAAAGAGAAAACAAGGTCCTGTACATTTTCATCAAGAGAAAAAAATATCTAACAGAGAGATCCTAAATGAAGAACTTATGAAGAAAATTCAGCAGAATCAACAAAATTAAACCAACAAAAACTAATACTTTTGGGTGGATAAATTTCAATCTCCTGCAAAAATAGCTGTTGACAAGAACAATTCACAAACTCAAGAAATGACTGCTGGATGAATTTCAAATAAAGGAAATATGATCTCTTGCAAATTTCTGTTAGTCGAAGCTGTTCCAATAACCAATACTAGATGATGCTTGAAAAGGCATATCTAAATATGAAATATATATATATATATCAACTATAGTCCATACTGTTAAAACAAAAAAACATATGGTCCATACAAGGGCTAATAATCAAACTTGTGGTTCTACAAGGACAATGATGAAATCTACTGTCACACCATGTGTATCAGATAATTCACAATCATTATACTTGGCATCAAATATTTATGTAATTACCTTTGCACATGACAACAAACATTCCAATTCAATCAAACTTTGACCTCAGTGTAGAAGTGATGGATCAATTCTTAATATTGGCATTTATGCCTCCTCGAGATTACTTTAGTATGAACTCATCTGATCTCATCCATATAAAATGATTCAGGTGATATGCATTCAGTTCTTAACTCGTTCACATATTTTTACGTATAATTGCATAATTCAGTAGACAAAAAAAAGGGTTAAAAGCAGGTATTAGAAACCAGATCTCTTCAGAAAAGAAATATCTAAATCAAACTGCAAGAAGAATGGAGTTCATATGACAAAACTGATTGAGGGATATAATGCACTTATGTAAATATCATAATAACTTGAGAGCATTATGAAGATGTAACAAGTATAGATTGAATGTAAGAATTGTTCACCCTAGAAGATAAATTAGCATTCATAGATTACTGATCAGTAATTAATATGCTGAGTTATTTCTAAGAGGTTACCGAAGCTCAGACGTGTTCACTTGTCCTCCTATCATGAATGTGTTCAGGATACTATCGTGATTCGAAACTGATGGTATCTTGCGACAGTGGAGAAACATTTCCCGTTACTATATCCAAGCAGACAAAAAAGATTGAACATTTTAACTGACATTCTAATAAACGCATAGCTGCAGCTGCCCAGGAAAATGCTTGTCAATCTGAATGTTGACGGAAACGAATGATTTTGTTGATAAAGGATCTCTCACGGCGATAGCTATTAACAAAAACACAGAAATCAAGTTTGCATAAAGGAAGCAAAGAGTTAAGAAACTTCAATTTTATGAGGTTAAAAAAGACTTTACTCACATGACGAATAATGAGACGAGGAAGCAGACCACGCCAATTGAAAAATGAAGTGAAAATGTGAACCAAAAATTTTGCTGGTCCATAATCAATTGCTCCGAAATAAGAGTCAGAACCCCAGAGAATAATAAAAATATCCATCCTGAAGGCAAGCAGCTGCTGAAGGAGAATGAAGAGTTCTGTAGAGCGGAAAAACTAACATTATTGATGATGAAAAAATGGAAAGAAAAAAAGTTTACACTTAAAACCAAAGCATACCTTGAAGTAGCGTTTGATGAATAGGGCTGAGTACGTTATCCTCAAAATCATATCTTTCATAATAGTCAAGAAAAGTATATACTACAAAAGTTCCATTTCTTCAATGAGCATCTTATCATTCGAGTATTCATAAACATCGTTCTTTACATCCTAAGTAATGATGGAATGTAAAATAGTATCATCTATCATCGGCTGAAGAAATATCAGGAAGTTTCCATAAGGACAACATTTAACAACATACCTTCATACTACATGAAGTGAAATCTAATACAAAGTTTAAACATATCCTCCACTTTTCAAGTAAACTCCAAAAGTCAAGTTGTGCCTTAAAAAATGAATAGCATGAGGAACTGACCATTATTAAGAATGTCTATATTTCACAACAAACCATCTTTACCTCAATATTGATGATAAAAATCTATTAGCATTCCTTAAGATGGAAGCCAGGAGTAGACTTCTAATAATTGTATACCTACTTTCATCCATATTGACTCTCAAGTGTAAATTAGATGTTTAGCGAAGCCAACTTGATGAATGAGTACTGAAACAGTTCCCTTGAAGAATTTTGAGAAATGTGTTCTCCAAACATAGTTTCAAAAGTTTGTAGCTAGCATAAGTATGGATAAACCGAGTTAAACAGTACACTAGAAGTGGATAATAGAAGTAAAATCTGAAGCGTACCTCTCAGCTCGGAGCACACAACCAAAAACAAAAAAACTTAGCAACAAAATAACAGTGAAAAATAAAAACCAGAAGGCTAAACGAGCTATCTCACAATCATAGAAAAAGGATACTTATAGAATTTGCAAAAATCAAGCCAACTACTCCAGAGGACCGGATCAGGAGAAAATTTAGCATGACATAGATCAATGAGAATAGAAGCAATGAGTCATTTGACTTCTTGAGTTGGCTCTCATTTGCAACAGCATGTAGAAATGCTTCTGAAGTCCCTGATGTAACATTAGAGCAGTCTAGTAGTCAGGAAAAGTTAGATACATGTACATTTAGATGCTTTCAATTGAATTTCTGCCACCAAAATTCTTTGTAATTTCCCTCTTCTTTTCCTTTTTTTTTTTTTCTTTTATAAAAAATTATGGCTGGTTAGAATAGAACTTAAAGGGTTTTCTACTTAGCTGTTGAGTTTGTGAGGTGGTAGCCTAATCGCATCATCTCCTTCATAAATTCATTCCTTCGACATATGTTTTCAGAATAAGATATTTTTCTCATGCCAGTCATGCCAAAATTTATTCTAGATCAGCAGGTCATAAGCAAAATGATAGACCCCAAATCACCAAGGTGTATGAATGTAAGCGTGTGAGGAAGAGTGTGGCAGTGTGAGTTGGACGTAAGGATGTGATTAGAGAAGGGCGTTCATGAGAGGAGTATCTTTTTGCTGAATATTTTCTAAGGCTTTTTCTGTGAGGACGAGGGAGAGATAGGAAGCTCTCTAATCTCTCTTAGTTGTAGCTTGTTGATAAATAAAATTGAAGGCTGAGGTCTACCACAGTAATGCAAATTGATGCCTCACAGCCTGCAATTCATGGACAAGGATAGGTTTGTGTAATAACAGCTATAAGAAAAGGTTTGTGTAATTATTCTTTATAATTTAAAATACTAGCAAATCCAATTCAAATGAAGAAATTGAAAATGGATAGAAATTTCATTTCGCGCCATAGTCTAGACGCGCTTTTCTATAAGAAATTAAAAAAGAACTTGCTTCTCGTAAGTTATTGTTGAGCTTAGGGTAATGCATTTCTTCTTCTTTCTTTCTTTTTTTTTGTGAAAAAAAAAAAAGAAATGTTATATTATTAAGGAAAAAGGAGAATGAGATATCAAAGCAAAGTAACTTTTTAAATATAAATGAATGCAGCCCCCTGCCCCTCCCCTTCTACGTAAATATCTATTAATATGCAGAGAAAAAGACAAAATTAAAAAATAAATTAAAAATTACTAACCATTCATTGCCAGCACAATAATATAAAGGCAATAATACCGGAGAGCTGTGGGTGCTTCTCCATCACTCCATTTCTGGCCATATAACAATCTAATGAGAGCATAAGAATAACTTGGACCAAACGCCATAAATATTAGGCCTGCACGAAATCATAACGTTCATTTTAAAGATCAATTTTGAAATGAGAAAATTGTCCAGCTCAGAGGCTTGATGGATTGCAAGGTAACTTCCAAAAAGCCAAAGCGTATCAGGTGGGAGAACAGAAAATGTTTCATGCAGGCTGAACTCCATTTTAAATTAGGAATATACATTACAACATTTCATTTTACCAAATAAATAACTAAAAACGAGAATTCTAACTTTTCACATAATTACCGTATCGACCATTTTATATGTACCTCAGATTAATCCTACTAAACAACCGACCCTACAATATTTGACACTAAAAAAACTTATAGGATATTTAATATTTTAGGTAGTGACCATAGTCTCAATCCAATTTTAACGTGATAAAATGAATTTCATAACTACTCAACTAAGTCTCATATGCTGAAACCAGCCAAGTTTAGCCAGTGAGACAGACAGCAAAGACTATTGTCATTTAAGTAGCTAAGTTAGCCAACAACGAGATAAAGAATATTAGAAGAAAACCATTGGTGGAGCAGACATTATCTAACTTAATGTTTTCAATGAAATTGTGCTCAAATCAATTATTCCATAACAAAAATATCGTCAAATTTTTCTTGTATGTGTTGTGCAAAGGAAAAAAAAAAAGATGATGACAATGAAGGACAAATCAGAAATAATTGTATATATAGACTACAGTGATAGAATTAATTGAAATTGCATACCAATCAGCAAAACTAACTTGAGAGCTTCTGTAAGGCAGATACCAAGCTTTCTGGTTTTATCTGGGTATTCTCCTATCAAAGTGAGTTAAAATAGAAAATGAATTTTGTTTTTTAATGATAAACACGCTTTCATTGAGCAAAATGAAAGAAAACAAGGAAAAAGACATAAAGGCATATAAAAACCAAGCCCCTCAAAGGAGTATAGCCCGCAAAATAGCAAATGAATATTTTGAAGTCACGACTCATGAGAAGGATTTTTTCTTTTCTTTTTGGTGTGAGCGTGCATTTTTCCTGGTGGAGGGCGGAGGAAGGAGGGAGAGCATATACAATTTTCAGAAATGCAATATAACCATAAATTGTTCCGAATAAGCATATCTTTAATGCTAATGATGAATAAGAAGGCAAGTCCATCGTCTCTATTAGACTGCATAGTTATGCCCAAACTTTTTTCTAGCACACCAGGATAGAAAACCAACCTTGTCTTGTATTGTTGTGTTCTAATGAAGGTGAATAGTGAATAATACTAAGAGAATATTTTTTCCTCATTTGGAATGAAAAAAATTAATATTTTTCCTTCCTCATTGACAACATAAGTAAAGGAGAGCAAGGGATAATAGGGGAAAGAAACAAGAGAGTGGGAGAAAAATCATGGATATAAAAAATAAAAGGGAGAATGATAAGCAAATAAATTAGGCCTCGATGTTCACCCAAATAGGTTGAACAGTAATACTTGACAAAAATCTTAGACATTCATATTTCAACTCTGGAATTTCACCTATGATTTGAATCAATGCACTATGCTTGGATCAAGGGCTTGAACAAGTCAAGGGGGTTTGGTTTGAGAACAAAAGCCCATTATCCTAAGTTTACAGTGTTACATATAGATATCCAATAAAAAAAGATTTAAACATCCTAATTTAATTTGTAATTTGAAAACAGACAGAAAGTGGAATATATAAACCTGATGCAGACCTTGCAAATGTAGTGTATGAACTTTCTTCAAATGGAAGAAAAACCAATCGCACTACTAAACTTCCTGAATATAAGTAAATAACTACTGTTAGTAGAATATCAAGATCTTCACAATCTTATCAGTAGAAGTAAAACAACTTCGAAATCACTCCCAGACTTTTAAGCCATTGCCTGCACACAATCAGGAAGAAATCGTACCATGAGCTAAGAAAAACACTTACCCAATTTATCCACCAATCCATAAACAGCTTGGTTGTATGGTGTATCTAACCACACAAGAATCATCTTTTCACCTTCCTGAAGAACCAACTTTCTGAAGGATTGAAAAGTAAATAATATGCACATGTTTGAAAGCTTCTTATCAAAATTCTTCATGTTTCCCATTCTGCAATAATATTCCATATTAACTACATAATCCAAAGAAGTAAAGAACAAGGGAAGTGTATGCTATCCATCCATCATTTAGAGAAAAATAGAATTGCAAGGTGACAAGTAAAAAGAGTTAATACTGACAAAGATTAAAATTGAATTAACTTAGGCTTCTAATAGGGAATACTCTAACCCTGGGAACCGGACTGTGGCTATACCGAGCCCCATCTTTTTTGGTTGGGC
>JAOANK020000070.1:524098-545477 GCA_026257165.2 Telfairia occidentalis | reverse complement strand
GAGAAAAATAGAATTGCAAGGTGACAAGTAAAAAGAGTTAATACTGACAAAGATTAAAATTGAATTAACTTTGTGCAAGAAATACAGCCTAATTTCCCTTGTCACCGACCATCTCATTTCAAGGCTAGTAATAATGTGGCAATCTACATTTCCTTCTTTGCAAAACTAACTGCAAGTAATTCAAAATGGTTTTCCCTAGCAAAAGCTTTCTGAATCAAATCAAAAAGCAAAATTTGAACAGAAAAAAATGCATGTTTACATAGAATCTTACAGAGCATGCTTGCAGCTGATACATAAAAGAGTTTCAGGGAGAGCATTTCCATCCATTACCGACCAAAAATAATTTACTTACTTTAAATAAACTTTTGCATAATATGTTCAAAAAAAATGATATGTACCTGAAAGGAAAAAGATCTGACCATTTAAATGCACGAAAAAAAAGAAAGTAGATCCAGTATCCTAAGAACAAGCAAGCACCATATGCAGATTGTGACAAAGAAAATATGATTCCTTTCTCCTGCCAGCAAATGAATTCTAATTAGTTGCAGCACCTAATATATAATTGTTATGGGGTATGAGTCAATAGTAGAATACATGAACTAACTATATATTTCAAAGAATGAACTACACAGCAGACAATTTGACATGATAAAGTAGTAGTAACAGATAAGGTTACATAGCCCACATATTGCAACTTTAAAATATATCGACGACAGTTCCTTGCATGTTGGTAGTCCAGTACCAGACCAATGTGAAAATCTTACTTAAGAAATGAGCAGCAAGTAGGAAGTAATGTAGAAAGACAATCAAACAAATGAACATTGAAAATACATTTTAAGTCACGGAATACATATCTTATTGAATCTTTCTAAAGTGATAGACAAGAACAATGGTATTCTTGAGAACATGGTAGAAATCATAATTTAATGCACCATCCTATCACATAGTTCAACTGTGAAGGAGCCAAATCATGGTTTTATCAGTTATAAATCTGTCTATACTATTAAACATATCTTTACTCTTCAAGATTGAAATGTTAAGTGAACATCCCAAGTTCATCAGCTATTTAACTGGCTTTTCCCCCTAACGAGGGGCTTAGAAACAATGTTTTGTTAGAGATGGTCAGACTCAGAAAACTTTTCCATCAGCCATCATATATTGTTGCTTCACTCTTCCTTTCTTCATAACCTGATTCCTGAAGATTTCCCAAAGTCTAACTGGTTCTGTAAGCTTAAAAGTTCTAAACCAAAATAGACTTATTTCAGGGAAACAACAATAAATATGTTTGTCTTCCCAAGGTAACTAACTTAGAGCACTGCTTTTAACTAAACCACCTATAGGACCCATTGACTTTGGCAGCTACTGGCTAAGAAGCATGCACCATGATGCAGCTCTAGGACATTGATCTATGAATGCATCACCATCAGGAAAAGTTAAATTCACGTGATGTCCCCCTAGATAATACTGCATAATTCACAGCATTCCATACACAAGCCCATATACAATAAGACACGCACAAACTGAGTGACCCTTGAGAATGGGAATAGTGGAAACTGGAGAGCACAATAGCCAAGAGGGACAATGAGGATGTTGGCTTTCCAGGTTGAATATTAGTACTGACAGTCCAGTGTCTTCTAAATCTTACCATGCTACTTTGCTTTGCTAGGAGAATGTACATTGTCATGCAACGAGAAAATGTAGCCATAGTTTCAACTAGAAGCCGCAATTTAAGAAGAAGCAAGGCCTGAGAAAGAATGTATAATGGCTCTGCCAACAGCTCTAAAATACATGCACATCCTGTCATAAACGAAAGAAAAAATTAACAAAGGGGGAAAATAACGTTGGAGGATTAAGGTAATGTTAGAGATTTTACTTAAAGAAAGAAGATCTCCAATTCATGATTAGCCATAAGAATATATCATGTTGCTGCAACCTCTCACTTTAATGATACAGTTCATATACACATTTTCCAAATTCTATTATTTTGACTCTAAAATGAATAAAGCAGGTTAGTTTCTAAAGTCAAACTTGACTTATATTAATTGCTTCATGAAAATAGACTCCATTGAGGCTTATATATAATAAAGAAAAAGAAAACAAAACAAAATTTTAACATCAAATAGAGCATAAGGCTATTGCCATAAATATATTACCAATAAATATTCGGACAAAAGTTGTAAGACATATCGGTAAATATACATCATCTGGAATATTTCACCCGTTTCCATCCATGGAAGTTTGATGCTAGATTAAGAGTCTCATAACTCCATCTTAAGAGTGCTTTGTATAGAATTAAATTAGCTACAATCACAATGGAGAAAACACTCCTGATTGTGATGTTTACAAAAATTTGGAGGGCCTGTCTGACTCTCAATGCCTACCTCTTTGCATTTGGTCTTCCCTCTAACCTGCATTATGATTTCTTCTAGATCCCGTTTCTAAATTAAAAAACGTTTCAAATTTCAAATAATTGATCAACAACATAGATATTTAAATTATATTTATTTTTAGGTCTTTAAATTATCTTCTTCTTCTATTGGCTTAATGAAGACTCTGATGTATCTAAAAATACAGTGACCCACAAGAAAACAAAAGAAAATTAGAAGTATCGTGCTGTAACACAGGATATGAAGGTTGGAAGTAAAAAAGGAAGAGGACTACCATTAATTAAGATGGCTTGTGCATATGGATTAGAAAAAACAATATCTTGCCACCAAAGAACCAGATAACATGCAGCAAGAGTAATAACCAATCCAAGTGGGAAACTCAACCAGGCTACTTTAAGTAGCCTCCTTGTAACTTCTTCCACTGAAGAGCTGTCACTACATAATAGAAAGTTAGTTTCAAGAGCATCAAACTTATAGCTGGAATAAAGCAACAAAGAAGTTACAAATCAACATCACAAAAGAAAATACGTAAATGTAGTAGACGCATAAAATTTAGCAGCTCTCCCATTCTCATACTTACAGGGCAGAATATGTTAAAAACAAATAAAAGAAAGTATAAAAATAATCTGAAATATCATACTTAAAGGAGTGACATAATATACCCATGTGGGGGGAAATATACTTTTACATATTAAATCGTAACGGAAGAAAAAACAAACCAAAAGATCAAAAACCAATGTATAAATCATTTAAATGGAAAGCAGGCATGAAATCAACATATTTTTTGTAAAAATAATAATAGCAAAGAACTGTTTAGAGAAAGTAAAAGCAATTTCAGTACAAAAGCTCCAGTAATAGGAACGACTACAAATTGTCCCTTCGGAAACATCCGATAAAATTGGGACGATATAGGAATGACTATAAACAAATACGGTGTAATTTAATTGAAAATATTTTATTTAACTGAAAGGTGCTAAATATAGTGGTTGGAGCACAATACGGCACCAATTATCGTGAGAATCACCTTAACTCTGCCCGCATGCATGCTCGCCGGAATCCCTCCCGGCTAAGAAACAGAACACATGTAACAAAAAGGTGAAATTGTACCGCATAAACCTGCATTTACAGAAAACATTATCAAATAAACCACTAACATCTAGATAATAGTTCAAAATTCCAACCACTTTGTTGGGGTAAGAAACTTTCAAGCGTTACACAATATTTGATAAATCCACTTTTCCTTTTTTCATTATAGTCATGTCTTCACAATTAACTTTCTGAGGTGCTGACTTACATGGTTCAGTAATATCAAGACCTAATTTGTGAACGATCTGTTGCATTGCATGAGAAATATCAAGAAGATGTAAACAGAATAATAACAGATAACCCACTATGAATTTCACCATTGGGGCTAGTGTCAAATTTTCAAATCAAACAAACAAATAAAGCTCAGTAAAATGCACCTGATCACAGATTCGAATCGCAAATTCTGAAATAAATAAATTCCAAATAAAGAGAAAAAGATAAGGGAAAAAGAAAGAAAGAAGAGGAGGAAAACAACTAGAGCTCAGTGACAGCACATATAAATTCCAACAAATGGATGACGAATTTATAAGAACAGGTACCGCATAGTCCTCTTCTGTAAGATGCCTCACGATCCACAAATTGAAGATGAATGGAATGCCTCTTGACAAAAATTGTGTAGCTAGATCATAATCAAACAGAATAATCAGATCGTTAGAGCACAAACTAAAGCTTTGTTATAAATGAACTAAAAGACGTAACCTTTATTCAACTTATCTGACATTGCTCAACCGCCTACTCCCAAAGAAAAAGAGTAAAACGAAAACTAAGAACCTGGCCATTCAGATCTTGTCACTCCCCAATCTCATTTTGTACTAAAAAGACATTCTCACTCCCCAAACTATCTATAATCAACGTTCTGAAAAATCAGCTAGTTATAGACTAACAGAGTCTTTATGAATGTTCAGAACTAACCATTATCCTTATTTTATTCTCGAACCAAAACATCAAATTGGCAGCCTACGGCACAAGAACAGAAGACACGCCGAAAAGAAACAAAAAAAAATTGAACTTTTAACTGACCCAGTAAGTACTTGAATGTGCGAGAGAAATTGGTAGCGTCCTTGTCTCTGGCCATCTGAGATTCGGTAGCATCTTCAGGCTTTGGCATCAGGAAGGCAACAAACTTAACTCACCCAGAATTCTTTTTCCTTGTTGAATTTTCCTACGATCTTGGAATTATCTCGAAAATCGGAAAAAACTTGATCCTGTCGCTGTGAGTTAATTGAAAAGGGAGACTGGATTCTGAGCTTCAAAATCTGGACCCAACTCCGATAATCGCAGACTTTGGTTCATCTGGTGACGGCACATAAAGTTACCGCGAAAAGGACCAAACGAACCGGTAGGTTTAGTCCGGTTGGTCCTTTCTCTATTTTTTTCTCGGCCGGAAACCGGTTCAAACCGAACCGTTTCGGGTCGCTTGAATGCAGTTCGTTTCGGGTTGAACCGATTTTGCACCCCAAAAAAGACTTACCGAGCTGGTTCAGCTGGATTGTTAGGTCGCCGGAAATAAGTAACGGTTTAAAACAAGTAAGCCAAAAAAATCGGTTTTAAAAAACCGAATGAAACCATTATGTTTATTGTGTCCTTTCTTTTTTTAGTGAACCTTCGCAAGGAAGGATAGGCTTTTTTTTAATCCTTTCAGTACTTTTTATTCCTATTTTATGTAAATGATAAACTCATATCAAAATAAAAGCAAACGACAGTCTTTGAGTAAAATTCAGAATGTAATTAAAATAATAAGATATATTATTCGTGACACTTAATTTCGACTAATAACATAGTTTCTGTTCATTGCAAATCGCAATAAGATTAAGCTGTAGAAATTATTTAAAATTTGAAAGATACCGCAGAGCACATTTCAACTATATAATAAAATCTATCATTTTACAGCGAGTTTATGTTTAGGTACCATGTTTCTCCCCTTCAGTCTCATCACTGAAATTTTATCCCATAAAGAAAAAATTCTCATCATTGACACTTATGGAGAAAACGTTAACCAGATTGGCCTGGGAAAGAAATGAGACTTTTGGCAGCAAAAATAAGGAACCAAAGTTTTCTCAAGAAAAGAACCAAAAATGTATCCGCCTGAAACACTCGCAAAAACCAGTTTGGCTAACTGTAAAAATAAACAAAAACTTGGAAGAAGTGAAGTTTCTTTTAGACAACCATGCCATTGAGCAAAACACAACAATAAGATTGAATCTAATGAAGTCACTGAGATTAACGGTAGCGGCGAAGAGAGAGAGTGTTGTTCCTTTTCCATGTTGCCCTTCTTGAAGGTCTTGCCTTGTGGTGAAGATGACCCTTTCCACGAAGACCTCTGTACTTCTTCCCAGCAGATGTGAGTCCACGAAGTTCCCTGTGCTTGTGAACAGGATTGCAAATCCAGTTTATTCTTGGATCATTACGAACAGCATTATGAGCCACATCAACCAAGATTACTTCATAGTATTTGTATGTCGAATCCTGTAGAAATGAAAAGCAACTATAAGAGAAACATTAAAGCAAATATGTACCTGCTGGGAAAATTTCAGAAGAATATACGATATGACTACGTAAGTAATATCCTAAATGAGATCATTACAACTCAAATTTTGCACCAACAGGTATATTTGGTTCCGAACGAACAGGCAGAGAAGGAAAAGGAATAAAAGTATGTCAATGTCAAGTTCATGTTTATTTCATCGTAATATAATTGGCTGTTACCTCATTAATCCAGTAGGAGTTGAGAACCCTAAGACCACCCAACTTACGACCAGCACGTTCCTCAGCAACTGAACGCTTACTGCGTTGGAATTTCAGCTGAGTAACACCCTGGTTTGTTGGCTTACCATATACAATACCCTTAGGAACAGGCCTCTTCCTACCACCACGCCTTACTCGTACACGATAGACCACGTAACCCTACAAAATTGTCGCTAAAATGAGAAAACGCACACGAAGGAAAACTACATGGCTACATTTTTATACACATGCAAGAAAATGGCTGACCATGTCACAAGAATGCAAATTGGGGAATATCCTTCTTTTTTCCTTTTTCAGGTCATAAAATACAGGAATGCCATACGTTGAAAGCAAAATGGAAACTCATACGTGGACAATCCATATACCAGATCAATGTTTTAATGTGGAAGATTAGCTCATAATTCGCTCTCTTTTCTTGCAAATCAAATAGCAGAATTACTAGTCAACTACTAAACGAATGTACATTACTTGAGCAACTGCAAAAATGTACGTTAAACTTTTCCCTTAATTTTACTTGAAGCATTCCATCAATTTATCAAATCATCAAATAGAAACTTCCACGTGGGAGGAGTAAGTTTTTTCCTCAATGTGGTTCTCACTTCTCACATTGTTCTTTTTTCTTGTTAACCAAACTATTACACGCAAAATGCAGAAAAACCATACTGATGCAACGCTTAATAAAATTATTCCTTGTCAATGCATATGATTAAAAAAGATACCGACTTCAAGTTCGAAAAAACCAACAGAAACACAAAGCAATGAAAATAAATTCTGCATCTAAGTTCTAACTACCAAAAAGATGAATCAATCGGCTTCAGACTTCAGGAAAGCATAAGTGATGCAAAAACCAAAGAAGGGTTACATGTGTATCACATTATTAGCATAAATGAAGTATCAACTTCTATATGTAAACAAATTCTTAAGAAAATCGTGTTAAGCTAACAATTTTAACCCTTGCGCAGGAAAAAACGGACAACTAAAGGAAACAGAACTCCATATTGATCTCATTGATTCTCAGGTTTTTCAAGAAGTCGTGAAGTCCAAACAGAGAGAAAATACATAATAAAGCAAGTACTAGAGAGGCAAAGGTGCAGAAATTCATGTACCTGTTTGGCCTTGTAGCCCAATCGACGTGCCTTATCTGGGCGGGTGGGATGCGTAACACGAACGATTGAAGGGTGCTGGCGATATTCCCAGCATCTCACTCTTTGAAGAAACCTCATCACATCCGACTGCTTCTTCCTCCATAGCTCAGACACGTACTTGTAAGCACCTGATAACAACAACCATTCAATGTCAAACGCAAAACCAGAATTAAAAAACGAATTTTCAATGTGAATAAAAAACTACACAAGACAAAAAGATCTAAGGCACTTTCATTAGTTTCTTCCGAAGATAATCGATCAAAAATCTTCAACAAAAACTGGTAACAACCAAAAAAAACCTAAATTTCGATAAATTGTGCTAAAGAACGAAAATGCCGGACAACATAAAACACCGATTGAGTAAATTTAGTAGAAAGCAAACCAAAGATCAGAGACCAATGGGATAGTGGAGAAGTACATACCCATTTTTGCAGCGCTCGGCGGAGAAGACGAATAAGGTTAGAGAAAATAGAGGTATATAACGTCTGGTTTTCGACCTAGGGTTTTTTTAGGGCAAGCGACATGTATTTGGCGTTTTTACAATTCTGTCCCTTTTCTGCCAAATGGTTTTTTTTTTTTTTTTTTTTTTTGAGTTCTAGTTAAATGGTTCTATTCAATTATATGAACATTTTTTTAAAAAAATGGTTAAATGCTTCGTGGAAAAGTATTTTTAATTTAGTTTTAAATTTTTTAAAACTATTTTTATTATTAAAATTTTTTAAAAATACTTTTAATTAGTAAAATGACGATTCTAAAGTTTAATGTTGCTAAGGGTATTTTTCGATATATACATGGTTCTTTGTTTTTGAGATTGTGTTTTTCTACTGGTCCATTGTTACTTAGTGCCTTTTCAAACTTGGACTGGGGTTGAAATTAGTGTGATCGTCGCTCTACCACCGAATTTGTAGTTTTTCTTGGAAATAAATCTAATTTCCTAGGTTGTGAAGAAGCATAGTACAATTTCTCGTAGTTCAACGGAGGCTGAATATCGTGCATTAGCTAATACCATCAAGCTATTTTGGATTTGTTAGCTCCTCAAAGAACTCTTTGTGTTTTTGCCTTCTGCTCCAACAGTTTATTATATAATTAATCATCCATTCAACTAGCTAGCTCACAATTCGGTCTTTATGGGCGTACAAAGCATGTTGAAATAGGCTTACATTTTGTTTATGAACAGGTCGCTTCTGGTGATCTTTGTCTTCAATTTGTATCTTTTGTTCAACAACCTGCTGACCTGTTTACTAAACCCCTCAATTCTGATCGCTTGCAGTTCTTACATCGCCTACTAATATTTGGCTACCCATTTGTGTGAGGGGGGCATGCAAATCTACTCAAAGTTCTATATTTCTACTTGTATTTTGTCAAGTCTATTAAGTCTTGTGAGTTAGTTAGTGTTGCGTTAGTTATTGTCACAGAGTTGTATACATACATTTCATTTTACCAATAAAGTTAAGAGGAGATTAACTTAGTCATTTAGGGTAAATTATCAACAAGTACATAGCCAGCCATCAATGCTATCGACATTGTAGCCTTTGCCCTTCTTCTGTTCTTTTTGGTTGGTTCTATCCACAGGCCTTGTTTTTCACATTTATCCCAAGTCAGTTACTGACTTCAAGATGGAACTAATATCCGGCGTCACGACGACTCGTTTACCGACGTCTCCGAGATCACAGCACTGTCCCTCTTCAGTGTTGATTGCCACAACATGTTGAAGAAAACTGCAGTTTGATCCAGAAGAAACCTGCAACAGCCCCAAAAATAACAAAAAAAAAATTACAAGGTCTGATCTCGAAACAAGAACAGCAACAAAAATGAACTCGACGATGCTCTATTTCGATCGTAGAAAGGTAACTACATTACTCACGTCGTAAACAATATCGCCTAGCCTCAACTTAATAGCTCCACTCTTGTATATCAGTAGTTTCCCCATCCATCCACCGGGCAGTTCCTTTAAATCACCGAGCTCTGATGTGCCTGCGCTGTTTGAAGATCTCGAACATCCTACTTTCTCCTTCCCTGTTGCAGTAGATGATTGTTTGGGTAAAGGAAGACGGGCAGGAAGCTGAAAAATGTACTTAGTATTCTTCGCATTTTCCTCCTGCACCAATAGATCACCATATTTTAAGTTTATAACTAAATTCTACTTGAAGAAAGGCTGCCAATTGAAATATGAAACCATCCACAGTTATCGATCCAATCACTAACCAACAATCCAAGATCCAAGGCAGGTATTACAGTGTTCTCATCATACTCCCTATCCGTCGCATCCTGCCCGAACTCAGCTTCATCAAGTAGTTCTAAAATCCAACAAGAGGCTGGAAAGTTAGCAATAACAGAGCAAAGCCAGATTGATCCTCCACCAAGGTAAAAGTTTATTTCAGCGTAGATAAGAAAGCACTCATCTAATGACTCGTAGGGGTCTGCTTTTGTTTTCAACATTGATTTTAAGCTTTAGAGCTGACTTTGTAAAGGTTGAGATTATTGTGTACCAGAAATCACTTTTTCACAAACAAAAAAGTAATAGGTGGACAATGAGAGGAATGCTATTAAGACATATTAGTAGGGTATTGAGCGCAGATTAGTATTTAGCCCGAGAGTTTATTAGGAGAAGTGCTTATAAATAGAATAGTAGGAAGTTGGGGAAGGAAGGCAATCGTCTAGGAATGAATTAGGGCTTGAAGTGGTATACTCAAGAGAAGGTCCAAGTACCTCAAATACTTGGTTATTCTTGTAGTTCTTCATCCTTTTTATATTTCAATACATTTTAGATATTTAGTTTCTGTCAAACAAGGCGATACTTCTGTTATTCCTCCTCGAGAAAGAATAGAGGCATACCAGGGTCTCCAGAGTAAGGCATTCGTATAGGAAGCGTAGTAGGATAATAAGAATTATGGCAATCCTGAAAAAGCATCACAAAATCAGGACATTAATCTATGTGTGCGTGCCATGCAGGTGAGATAGAGAGAGAGAGAGAGAGAGATTACCCAAGGTTCTTTGTAATCCTTCTTGGTCTTAGCTGTTACTATAGCAGCATTGTTAGCTACAGAGGATTCGGCTGTTCCATCTTCGGTTTTTTGATCGAAAATTGTCCCATCTTCTTCAACATCCATTGGCAGAGGCAAGATAGGTTCCTCATCATCGGAAACTTCAGGCTCAATGTTGTTTTTTCTACTACTGTTTCCCAGTTTGGGAACCCCATATGTTCTAATAGAAGATGATGCTGATGCCGCACCGGGACCGAATGCAACTTGCACTGAAGCTGCAGATATGAACATTAAAATAAACATTATAGTAAGACAACAATGGAAACTTCATCTTATTTACATCATTGTTTGATCAGTTATAGCTAGTAAACTCATATTTACTTCATCTTCCCTTGCTGGAAACTTGGGATTTTCTTTTCTCAATTTTATCCTTCTCTATTACCCTTCTACGAATGGAAATGAATCCATTTGCATGGGTTCGACCATCCAAATTAAATAAGTAAATAAATAATACAGAGTGATTGATATCAATTCAAAAAATATGATGAAGACTTTACATTTTTTCTCGACCTTGTTCCCACGTTTTCCAAGATTTTCCTGTAAAGTGGAAAGAAAATGAAATCAATATCATTATTAAGACCAAAAGAAGGATGCCAATTGTTGCCCTCAAATTGTTTGCATATTACTCTTCGCTCTTTCAATAAGTAGAAAGAGTGAAAAATCAAACAATTGTTCCATTACATAATCATCACTTGGGGATAGAGTTTGCTTATTTACAATCATGTTGACATATTTTACATGAGAATTAGAAGGTTATTTGACGTAAAAATAAATCCACCGAGGCTGAAAATAATATCAAATTATTTCGTATTAGGAGGGTTGAAAATTGTAGGTACATAATTGTCCACATTAAAAAGATGAATCTCTCTTTTTTTTTTATGAGTTCAACAATTGCGAGATTGCTACCGAACCATCAACCTTTACAATGATAGTAGATATTTTATCCATTCAACTATGCTCACATTGGCTAAACAAAGGAATCTCAAATTTGCTAACCTGCATCAATGTGAGTAGGCAATGGACAATATAAGCCCTAACCACCGACTATTGTTCTAAAAAAATGAAAAATTTTACTTTTCACCTCATGTAACTCAATAAGTCAAAAGTTAACTTCCCCAAGATATACCCATAACTAAAATTATACTTGTTAACAAAAGTTAATTGATAAATCACTATTCATATAACAACGTACCAAAACGAGTGAAGAAAATGCTCAAATATAACTAAAAAACATAAAAAAGCACTCAACTATAAAATCAAATTGTTAAAAAAAAAAATCAATAATAAAACTTTCAACATTGCAATGATAGCTAGAACTACCACAAGAACCTAAGTATAACTCAAGTAGTGAGGTATCTCTAGTGGATAGTTGGTTCAAATCAGTCTCTAATGTAATAGCCACTAAATTTCATTTAAACGTGAACTCAAAAAAAAAATCCGCTTAACCGAAATTTGAGATATAAATTAAATAACAAGTATAAAGTAAAAGATAAAAAGTTATCAAAAGAAAAAGGAAATGACCAAATAAATAATGCTTAGTTCAACGAGATGTTCCCAGGAAGAATTTGAATATACAACCTTTTAGCCGGATTATATATTTTAACCAATTAAGCTATGCTCAATTTAGGTACATTTTCATGTATGCTATTATTACAACAATATAAATATACATTTTTTCTTCTCACAAAAAAAAAAAAACTTGCACTAATATTCGCCCCATTGTCATATAATATAACACGTTTTAAAAGTTAATTTTAAGAAAGGTCATAAAGTCGAGTCATACACGTGTAAACTAAACAACCAAATTTCTCCAAAATTAAATTTCATTTTCATCTCACAAGAAAGAGAAGTCCAAACGATGCATTAGTGAAGTGAAAATGAAATTCATTTCCAACGAACTTTTTTTTCTCGGGAACCAAACGGAAACTTGTAGTAAAAGCGTCGCTTTGCAACTTGCAAGTGGGAAAAATTCAAATGTTTTATCCATAAATCTCAACCCACCGAAGTACAGAGAATTATCAAAACACAAACTAAAAAATAAACCAAAAAAATTCGAAAATCAAAGAAAGAAAGAAGGAGCTTACTGTGGCACGGCGTAAAAGATACCGAGTTTGGACAACATTATCATCGCTATCTTCGTCTTCGCTGCAATTGCGACGCCAAATAAATTAGGGAACAACAAGAAGTTTGACTGCAACTTCTTGCGAATCCAGAAACCAACATTTTGAAAAAGAAAAGGAAAACACGAAGAGGATAGAATTCAGAGGAGTACGTTTTACGTACGGGAGGAGGCCTTTTGCGGGGTTTGGCTTTTGGGGCAAATTTAACCTGCAGATGGGCAAGAGAGAGTGAAAGAGGAGTTCAGATCTGAATCGAGTTGAAGTAGAATGAGATACAAAAGAGATCTAACGGTAAATTGAAAATCAAATCACCTTTCTGCGTCGAGGAGATGGATCGGGATTCTTCATGAGCTCGAGGTTGAAGACGACAAGGGAACGAGGGGAAATGGTGAAAAAATAAAGAGGGGAGATTCGAACCCTAGAACAGCTGGTTGATAGAAATGAAGGATTGCCACTGACGACGAGTTATTTGCACGACACCAGTTTCCAAAATTAATTACAAATAAATATTTTTTTTGTCTGTGGCAGTGACGTAATAAAATGTTTTTTTTTTAAATTTATTTTAGTGGAAAATTGAAGGTTTTTGTTTGGGGGTCTCGATAATCAAGTATTAATAATATGCACTGTTTGTAGGGTTTGAGAATCTTTGGTTCAGTATTCGTCTACTACTGTGCATGATTTTTTTTGTATTCATTCAAATTTTAAGATGAGAACTTGAATTTTTTATTCAAAAAAATTAACAATGTTGTAGTTCATAAATTTTATTGAAATATTAAAATCTTATCATTTAATCTCTGAAATTTTGAATACTTTTTTTTATGGTTATTGTTACCCATAGTAATAAAAATGTTAAATTACAAATTTAGTCATTTAACTTTTAAGTTTATATTTAATAAGTCTAAACTTTTTAAAGTGTTAATAGTCCTTAATAAAAATGTATGATAAATCTTTGAACTTTCAATTATTTGTCTGGTAAATACTTAACATATACAATATTTTTAATATCAATAGATCAATTAGATATTAAATTAAAAGGTATATCTTATAGATTCTTGAACTTTTAATTTTGTGTTTAATAAGTCGTAAATTGTAAAAAATGTCAATTAAGTCAAAAATTCATATAAAATTTTGAAAGTTCAAATTTAGTGACTTCTGAGACAGTTTTTTTAATTTAGAATTTTTTATTATAGACAAAATAAAAAATTTAATAACTTAGATACTTTTAAAGTTCAAAAACTTGTCCAACACAGCTGAGTGACTAAACTTTTACTTTTTACCTAATAAAAAATTGATGGAACATTTCTTGACCAAATTTAAATGATTATATTAGAAAAAATCAATTTCGAAATTTTTATTACTCACATTCCGATAGTGAAATTTTGGTAAATAATTTCATTTGTGGAAGATTATAAAGGAAACTAATTTCTAACCCATTAATTTTTCTTTCTAACCAATTTTATTAACTTTGCCTCTTTCTCCTGATTTTAGATGATAAACTGAAAATAAAAAAGGACGAAGAGTCCGCCAAATGAATATTGATATTCAAAGATTTGAACCCAAAAGAAACGTCGGAAAACAGAGAAATTTATGTAAATCCAAATGGAATTTATGTGCACAAGCTAAACTAGGGTTAGAAAAATATATATGAAACTTCAAGTCTGATAATCTTTCAATGCTATATTTCCCCATAAACTTTTCGGTATAATCTATTTGGCTTCAGTTTCTTACTGAACAAAACATGAGGATCTTATATAAATATCAAAACTCCAAAAACTTATACTAATATATCATTAGAATTCGACTAGTCAAAATCGCTTTTCAAAAAAATGTGCTGATGAAAGTTCCTTCAAATCATCATTGTTACAATCCTAATCCTAAAATAATAAAACTAACAGAATGAAAAATAAGATCAATGCATCAGCAATAACATTCAGACAACGATAAGTGAAGGCATCTAATGAAACGGCACGAGAAACACATTAAAAAATAAACAATATGATAAAATTTTGCATGTCATTACCATGCCCTTGTATCTTCATCAATCTATTGATTAAAAAAAAATCCTAATAAGGTGAATTAATAACTCTAATGACTAAGCTCAAATGTAATCTCACAATCCAGATTCAAACATTCGACATTGAACAAAGGGTATATTAATCTAAAAGAAGTCGCCTACGTCAAAAACTCATTTATCCAACATTTAGCTAATTACATATTGTAGTGCCCGAATTAGACCGTTGAAAGTTCATTATCTTTCTGAAACATTGACATAAATACTTTTTGTCAAAAAAAACTTTTACCCGTCATTGTTTCTGACACTAAGCCTTAGGTCTCTCCAGTCAATCTGAGAGAGAGAGACCCAAACCAGCAATGCAAATTGGGGGAAGAAACCAGCAACAAATGGAAGGAATCATATGAGACAGCGATTTCTACAATTTGCAGAAAGATTATGGCACACGGTTTCTACCGTGAAAATGCAACTGCAGAAGTCAAGTTCCATTAGTAAAGCAGAACATTTATACGGGGAGAAGGTTTTAAATTTTGCTCTATAGACATTATATGTAACTTTAAACAGCTATAAAGATACCAAAGATAACCCATGCAGCAGCAAGACAAATACTATAAGACTCCAAACGTAATTACTAAATAATACAACTCTTCCAGGCAAAATATTTGTATTTGACACTTGTCTCAAACACCACCACCACATCCTCCACGAATAAGGTTCCTGTTATAAAACAGACAATTGAAAACAAGTTCTTCATCGGCAAGAATCCACGACCTTCGTGGCAGACAGCAGGAACCACCCAATGGCACTTTTATCATCTAATGACAATTGACCTTAAGAACTCACAATTGTGTTAGCAACGTCACAAAAATAGCTAAGGAAAGCCCAAAAGTCTAAATGTCTCGGAGATTTAAGCCATTAAATTATATATGATGGCTACGAGGTACCATAAGAAATAAGACCGTCTACACAATGTGTACAAAAGACACAAAACCAAACAAGCTCACAAGAGACTTGAAGTCCTTTTAGGAATGATGTTTTCCCTTGACAGATATTGTCCCTGTCCCTCACTAATGTGATCACCACAACCAACGGGCAACGCGAGACTTAACATGCAAATGAGACAAACAGCACATTCCAAGGGTGGACGATTGATTATAAGTGTTGACTTGATGTATAATGTCTGACACCTGCTCGACGCTTATTGGTCAGAGAGAGAATTGCAGTTTTGGGAGAGTTAAAACTACTCAGACTATTTCCCAACTGACAATAAATCCATAACTATAAAGAATCTGAAAGGTATAAGCTATTGAGCAAAACAAAGAGGATAATCTAACAAAAGTTCCCTTGACAGAAGTGAGAGACAAGCAAACAACCTTAGAACGAACATGCTAATCAGACAAATAACCTGAAGCCACAAGAAGCATCTTTGACAGGCATCCAACCAACTCTGAAACAATATACAGATTAAGGAGATGTTGCCTAAGCATGATGAACTACATGCTAATCAGACAAATAATCTATGCTAATCAGCTAATTATTTGAGATGGCACAAGGACAAGTCAAAAATATAGTTAATAATATAAAAATTAAAGATTTAGGAAATGGTGCCTAGACTACTTGAAATGTCAACCGATTAAGAAATAAGCTGCTCTCATCATTTAGGCATATTGATGACAAAGATCCAACTCCGTGAAGTCTGATGGAATTAGTAGAACTGGTAACATAATTTTGTTAACTCCTAGCAGTTACTAAATATAGAAAAACACGGTTCGACTTGGAAGATACATCCCTAAAGGAACAGGCATGGCCCATTGAGAATAAGTCCTCTCTGCTGCTGAATGTAAGAATGAAAGACCCACCAAAAATATATTACACTAAATTTCTTAGGATAGAGTGACTACTGTCAATGAAAAAAATATGAGTGGAATTTAATAATAATGATTTGGTCTCATATTCGTCCTCTAGATACCAAAGATCTTACTCAAAACATGTAACAACACATGTTTGGATCTCCAATCGTACCAAGGAAGAAAACCATCATCCATCAACTAAACTAGTCTTTCCATAGATGTATAATATCAGACTGTAGCTCCACATACTAATAGAAAATATAAAATATCAGAAAAAATCAGGAGCTAAATTCTGTTGGGTGGCTTCAATTTAAAGTTGATAATCTACATGAACCATTGAAAAATTCTTGACGCAAAGAACACAAATTATCAGGTGATATACTACTGAGTACTAAACTTGACTCGAGATGTTAGTGTCTTGAACCCTATCATTGTCCAATAGAATGAAATAGTTGACATAAAATCTAGGTTATTGACGTACGTTCAAACCCTGGCTGTCAAGGAACCTTTTTTCAAAAACCTAGTCTGATCTTTCCCTTCACATTTTTTCAGAAAAAATCTATTTTCATTTCTACACCAGCAGAAAATTACCTAGCACTTGGCCACAAGCCAGTAAAAATTTGACAAACCGTAGAATTACAATATATAAATTCACTAGCCTGTGATTTAACAAGTCGAACATCTTTAACCTGCCATAAGAGAACTAAAAAGAGACATCAGAATAAATTATAAACGTGAAGAAAGGATTAAAGACACTAATAAATCAAGATAATTTTTCCACATACCCCCATGTGTCAAAACTCTAAGGCACGATCCCTTCAAGATGGACTGATGGAAGGCATGAAGAATACCATGACCACCACCATAACACTAAACTAATTTAGAACCCTCAAAACAAAAAGCATATTATGCTGAATAGAAACATGTTAGCCCAACCGATCAACATACATCTAACCAGAAGTAATGTTAAAGCAATGTTTCTTTGTGCCACACCATTAGCATGGAAACTGAGGGCACAATTACCTGCTGGATCAATTGATGGAAGGCATCAACGCCATGACATTAAGAGATTACTTAGAGCATCAAAACAAAAACCAATGATTAATAAATTGTTAGGATAAGCAACAAGTATGTATCAAGAAATATCATTTACCTAAATCTGCGAAGTAGGTAATGAAGAAAGTCGAAATAATAATAGTAATAGAAGAGCAAAAATTAACCAGACATTGTTAGATAGCAAATGCAAAAGAAACAGAACCAAATCCTTCAATAATATGCTCAAATTTGCTCCTTCAATACAAGGCAGTGTGACAAGGACTTCAGCCTGAATTCTGCAAATGTCAAGACAGTACAGCAAGGTTAAAGAGGTGAGTCCCAAACTTCCAACAAAGTCATGGCAAGAGGTAAGAAATCAGCTCCAAGAAACATCAGTCCTGTCAAATTTTACATGATACCAGTGGATGATTAATAACTGCAAGACTAAGCAACAAACATACATCACAACAAAAAAGGTGTTGAGAAAACTACAAATTATATTCATGGGAAAGATGAGTGCACTGCGATTCCACACCCAATACCAACAACGTGTGAGAGCATAGCAGATCATTGGAGTGAAGAAAATGGCACATATAACCATATCACTCCCAATATTCATCAGCATGTTAGGATAGCAGATACAGAAAATAAAACAGTACATGCCTAATAACATATTTTATCATGTCTATTATCAGTCTATGTTGTTAGATGCAGAAAAATAAAGTAAATGCTTTTTTGTTCATAGGCTAAATAAATATTTTAGTCCCTGATATTTAGTCTTAGACCTCTAATCTTTAAAAAGTTTTCATTTCATCCCTTTTAAGTATTAATTTTTTTTAATTAAGTCCTTACTGTCACAAAATGTTAAAATTAACCAACAAAATAATGATATAATGTCAAAATACACTGGTCGAAGACATATCACTCACCCATACAACAAAAAATTTAAGGTGAATTTACATGTTGAAATGCTTTAGATGACTTCGAAATGAATATTATTCTATAACATTCTAAATATCCTCCATCAGTGAACTCTAAAACCATACATGCAAAAACTAAGAGAACGAAAACAATTTTTGCAGCACGATGTTTTAGAATAACTTTTAAATAAATCTATATTTTCTGTAGACCAAATAGAAAACTTTTTTGATAAAAACAGATGAGTGATGACAAAAAAAAAAAATCAAAATCAAAAACAACATTCTACTCCTACAGCAGTATAACCCCTCCATATCCAGGGCTACAGAAATAACTCGATCCCGTTTGGCCGTTCAAAAATCAGGACTAATCATACTGGAGGGAGAAACATATAAAAATTGATTAGTCAAAAGAACAGTTAGGAAGTTAAAGAAAAAAGGGAATTAAACGAACAATTAAAAAAACCCAATAACGTAAGTTTCAACAGATGATCGATCCTCTTTTTTCAAGGGTTCAAAACTGGAAATGAACCCATTTCATAGAAGTAAGTTCACCCAGGGTTTAAAAAATGACAATCAAGAGAAATTCTCAACGTACCTCCTCCAAATCCAAAGTATGCTCAATCAGGACATGAATCATTTCATATCTGCCATGAACTTTTCATACTCAGCATCTGCACCTGATGCTGTCTTCTCTGCAGAAGGCATGGGAGGTGGAGGCACTGGAGGATTTGTAGCCCAAGGAACATTCCCGCTGGGTGGTTGAGGTTGATCTGTATTTGATGCAGACATGGGTAACGGATGAGTAGAAACTGCACTATAATAAGGCGAGTAGCCGTAAGAAGAAGGCGGGTAAGAAGGTTGAACACTTGGTGGCATCGAATACAAAGTGTTCCCATATGCCGTAGTTTGTAAAGGCTGACTAGTAGGGTTTTCAGATGGCAATCCTGGAGGGAAACTCTGTTGCGCTTCACCCGTAGTCACAGGTTGAGATGGAGCCCCAGGGGGAGCTGTCTGGACTTGAGAATACTGGACGCCATAAGGAGGCATGGCCTGACCCTGAACTGCCGGATAGACGTTAGAACCTGGGGGTGGAGGGGGATAAGAAGCATATGGAGAAGGAACCGGGGGTCCCCAAGGAACTGGAGTTCCTGTATAACTTGAAGGTGGAGGAACATTCCCAAGAGGACCACCTGGCATAAATTGCTGGGATGGATAGACACCAACAGGCTGGCTTGAAACAGGATACGTGGGCACGGCCGATGCTGGAGGGCAAGGAGGCGCAGTAGGCTGCGGTGGCTTGCCGGCAACTCTAACAGCAATTGTTCGGCCCTCTAAACGATAACCATTCATGCTGGAAATTGCGTTATTCGCCATCTGAACATCAGAATACTTCACAAATCCATAACCTTTGCTCAATCCAGAAACCCGATCCTTAATAACCTTGGCCATCACAATATCACCAAATGTTGAAAACAATCTAATCAAACCATCATCATCAAAAGTAGGAGGCAAATAGCCTATATACAAGTTTGTATCGTCATATTCCTTTGCAGGCTTCACTCCGTTTGCACCCACGGCTGCTTGAGATGCTGCATTTCCAGCGGCAGTAGTATTGTTAGCCCAAGGAGGGTTGCTTCCTGAAGTGCCAGAACCAATTGTCAGTATAGGGGTCTGCTTGGTTGCCGATTCGGGAATTGTACCTCCCAACTCTGCCAAAAAATTCTGATATTCATCATCCATCTTCTTCCCAGTTGTCCCCTTCACTGGACAATCAATTGTTGGATGCCCACCATCACCACATATTTTACAAAGTACGTCACTCTTAAATGTCGAAGTCCGCGAGGGGCATGCATATTGACGGTGCCCAGCCTCGCCACACAACCTACAGAATTCTTCATCCCTTATGGTTCCATTCAAGGCAGCAAGTTCCCTTAGCTGCTGCCTCTTATGCTCATTCAAGACTTCGTCAACAGGCTGTAAGAGCTTCTCTACCATTTCCGCTGCAGCCTCTAGTGATTCCTGCGTTTCAGCCTCAACTAGAACATGCAAATCCTCGTTCTCTGCGGGATCGTGCTTTAGGTCCCTCTTCTGTTGCAGCCTACCTTCTTTTACAGACCCCTTGCCCCTAATTACAATTTTGGCACCGGTTTGCTTCTCCATCCTCTTCTGGGTATTACCTCTAGGACCAATAATTAGCCCGATAAAATTATAACCTGGGTATTCCTTCATCGGTATGTAAAGCTTTTTCTGAAGCTTCGGCGGCCTGTAATCTGCTGGCGGCTTGAATGCAGGATTCTTCTTGATTATCTGAGAAATTATCTCCTGTCTCTCCGTGTTCAATTTTTCACGGGCACGATACTCCCTGGTATTAATTCTTATTCCCATATTATCATATATAGGCTCCGGGGAAGGCGAGCGAGCACCTTCAGGCCGATCATCCAGAGGCATACCAGATTGCAACATTCTACTAATTTCAAGAAGCCTACTATTCAAAGCTTGGATTTCAGGGTCAAACTCAATACCTCCCATAAAATCAGGAAGTTGAATTACGGCCTTCGGCTCATCATCAGCCCAGCGAGACTTCCTCTTCCGCGTACCGCTTCCGGATTCACCGCCACTCTGGTCATTACTCTCAGGCTGCGGGTCCCATCGGCTCCGGCGTCGGCGCCTACTAGTGGTCTCTTCTTCGCCACCAGAGAAGTCCTTGTCGGTGCCACTATGAGTGTTCGTAAATCCATTATCCGACACCATCGGCCTCTGCATCTCCACCTTTGGCACATGATTGACACCAACCAGAGTGCCGTCGGCCGCTTGGTTGTCGGCATAGCCATTACCCGAACTAAACCCCGGTTTGCCATCATGAGAAATCGAGAGGTCTCGACCATGGGAATCTTTAATTTCTTTTTCTGAAAATAAGGACGAGTTCTGATAATCAGAAGCAGCAGGCCCGGAAGCAGGGGGCAGAGAGGAGTCCCGATCGTGGTCTTCGAAATTTTCAGGAGTAGAATAATCGGGAGGATAAGGAACAAGGGTTTG
>JAOANK020000070.1:509084-523998 GCA_026257165.2 Telfairia occidentalis | reverse complement strand
TACCGCTTCCGGATTCACCGCCACTCTGGTCATTACTCTCAGGCTGCGGGTCCCACCGGCTCCGGCGTCGGCGCCTACTAGTGGTCTCTTCTTCCCCACCAGAGAAGTCCTTGTCGGTGCCACTATGAGTGTTCGTAAATCCATTCTCCGACACCAGCGGCCTCTGAATCTCCACCTTTGGCACGTGATTGACACCAACCAGAGTGCCGTCGGCCGCTTGGTTGTCGGCACAGCCATTACCCGAACTAAACCCCGGGTTGCCATCATGAGAAATCGAGGGGTTTCGACCATGGGAATCTTTAATTTCTATTTCTGAAAATAAGGACGAGTTCTGATAATCAGAAGCCTCAGGCCCGGAAGCAGGCGGCAGAGAGGAGTCCCGATCGTGGTCTTCGAAATTTTCAGGAGTAGAATAATCGGGAGGATAAGGAACAAGGGTTTGAATCGCGCTATTAGGGTTAGGGTTTGAGCTGAGAGAGTCCATGTGTAGTTCTTGAAAGAGATCGACGGGAAGCAAGAAAGAAAGACGATCGCTCCGCAGTTCGCAAAACCTTGAAGCGTGCGTTTCGATAGGGTACGGTATTACGCGTTAGGGTCGGTATTTATAGCCCCTCCCAAAAGCCGCCAAATAAAAATATATATATACATCAAAAAGAAAAAAGACAAAAAAAAGTTTGGAATCAATTAACATTCTTGTTTCTCCATTTTTTGAAACGATATGTATTTATTTTTTTCATTTTAAGTACAACAGATGAGAAGGATAATGGCCAAATTTGAGTTTACTTTTAATTTAGTTTTTGTGATTTTAAACATTCTAATTTAGTTGTTATAGGTTTCTTAAATCTAAATAATCATAAGTAAATTGTTCTTTTACCCCCCGTGAAAATCTACATTTTTTTACAGTTTTAACTCAATTCTTAGCTCTAATATTATCAACTAACAAAATCATTCAAAAAATGTCATATTCATTATTTATGCTCTTTTTTTAGTTCAGTAATTACAGATTTAAGGAGATCAGACTATCGACATCATTTATTCTTAATTGGTCCTCCCACTCCCACTCATAGCTCATTTTTAATATCTTATTTTTAAAAATAGATTATAAAACATCATAAAATTAAAATTTTAAAACTTTTTAAAATTTTATTAGAAAATATGACAGCTAAAGTGACAGTATTAACACAGTCTCAAAATAACAAAAAATCCAACAAAAGGGATAAAAAAACCATGAAGCACAGTAGAGATCAACAGAAGGGAATCTTCATAGAAAAATATATGAGGTTCAGTATTTTCGATAAGCAGGAATATACAAAAGACTAAAGTGACAGTATTCACAACAGTGAATCAAAAATGGGGATCAGTTTCTTATACTAAAGTCTCTACACCCTCCATGGGAATTTCTGCAAGAACTAAAGGAAAAGCAATGAATATCAACTTAAGTTTACTCCCCAAACCGAGCATAACTCAATTAGTTAAGACGTAATCCTTCCTATCAAAAAATTGTGGGTTCGAATCCCTATTCCTACATATTGTTTACCTCAAAAAAAAATAATAATAATAATAAATAAATAAATAACTCAAGTTTACTCTATACAAGGCAATAGAAATAGAATAGCATGCTGGAATCATAACAATCGACCACCAATATGGTCGGTTTAATTTTATAAAATTTAAATTCAGAAATACTTGAGTTTGGTTGGTTTGGGAAAAATATTGATTTAAAGGATGGAAAAAGAAAACCAAAGACCAAAGTGTCAGCGCCCTTATAGAGCCCTGCATCCAGCAAGGATCAAAACGTCTCAAAATAAACTTCAGCGGATACTAAGGAAAGGAAAATCTAGTTGATTTCAAAGTATGTAACAAATTTAAAATTCCCACATTCACCTAATTAGTTGCTGCAGCCCTCCAGATCAAAGCCCATGTTGTGATCATATTTAATAGTTGGAAATACTGAGGCGAATTTCAAAAATAGTAAAAGGTACCTTCAAAGCAAAAGAAAATTCATGTTAACTTCTGGCTACTAAATGTAAATTTAGAACCAAGAAATCAGATGAAAAGAAAAAAATGACAACATATGATTGTGCAAGTTAAAGAGAATGGGTGAAATTTCTTGTTAACTTCACTGCAGCTCCATGATCTCTTGGATGTACAGATGCATGCTTTCCAGGCAAGTGAGGATGGTCTTCAATAGTTACCTACACATAAAAATTGCAATATAGAGGTCTTTTATGGAAAATGCACACAGCTTAATTTGCTTTCTGGTTCTATTTTTTTGAGTAATGCCAATTAAAGAGGTTTCCGTTTCTCTGTTCTTATATTTTATTTTCTGTGATCTCCCTTGGCCACAGTAGTGAGATGATATCTTATCTTATCTTCTTAAAAAAATTTATTCACAAGTCTTCTTAACAAAAGAGAGGGAGAGGGATTAAAAAATTTCAAGAAAAGCAAAGCAATATTGAGGGAAACAATATTACTTCCAAGTAAACACCATATATGCTATGGCTATGAAGGCATATGAGTGCTTTGGGAGAAAAAAAAATAAAACTCTAGGATTAGAAGGAATGAGAAGAGGGGTGGAATTTAGCCAGGTGGTTGGCCTCTTTTTGGTGTAAAATTAATCTTTTTTAATTACACAACTTCTGATCTAATTCAAACAATAGAAAAAATCAACCTCAAGTAACTAATATATCAGTTTATGAAATTAGAGAAATCCAACAAACTGTCACCAACTCTATCTTACTGTTTTGTCTGCACAATCCCGCCTAACATCTTCAAGAATAAGCTCTGGTTGTAACGGCATCCCATACTGATACAACCAAAAAAAAAAAAAAAAAAAGAGAAAAGAAAAGAAAAAGAAAAAGAAAAAAAAAGAGTCCATGACAATGAGGAAAGATATGGTGAACTTAGGTAACTAATTGTATAATTACAAAGCAAGTGGAAGTGTGGCTTGCTATTATGAACAAACATTTCATGAATTATGCAAAAATCTTTCTTCAGCCAATTCATACAATAATCGGTTGCGAGGATGTCAAAAAGCATCTTTATACAGGCCTAAGTGTTCATAGTAGACTCAAATACAAGCCACCAACCTATCACAATTTATTGAATTTCGGTAGTACACAGTCAAAACCTGACAGATTTAAGTGCAAACCTCATCATATCCAGTCAGCCAAAAATGGGGGGCCTGGTAATCTCTGCCATACCTGGAACAACAGAAGAAGAGATCAACCGATATACAAAAGATCCATATGTGACGTGCACCTATAAGAAAACCTTTTCAGATGCACAGTCTGACTAAAATGAGAATATAACGAGAGCTTCTCATATAGAGCAGATTCATCTACAAATATAATTCTCCAATAAAGTCCACAATTATCAAAATGATTGTGTATTTTGTAACACTGTTAGAGTGTAGCAAGTTCACTAAAGCACACCATGCGTCAGTTAGAAATAAAATACCCTTCCCCACTCCCAACAAAAAAATATGTGTGTATACAACATCGAAGGCCTATGCATTAATATAAACCACGGGATAAAGGATTTATCTCACGTGAAGCTAATGTCATAATGTCGTGGGCATATGACATTGTTGTCTTCAGGTTCACGGACTACGGCGGTGAGTAGATCTCCGAGATGCCTGTGTATACATATTTTGATGACAATCTCAAACACTTAATGAGCATCCCTTGCATTATCTATGGTTGAATTGCAATTACAAACTTACAGAATAGATTTTAGTAGAATTTCCCTTAATATCTTCTTTGTTACCCACACCAAAGTATGACTCAAATATCGAAATAGGTGTCTTCTTCATCTTTACTTCAATCGTTTCTTCATTTGAGGGCGAGTTATCCTCATCCGTAGACTCTGTTTATTGGGGAAAAAAAAAAGGAATAGAACAATAATTTAACGTGTCTTTAAGATAGAACAATTAGAAGAAATCAGCATAGTTGGGAAATAAGTTGGATTTCTGGAGCAGACCAGTTGGATTCCCATCATCTTCATCACCAACGCCAACAATCACATATTCTTCTTCATAAGAGGAAGCCATTTACGGACAAGGAACTGAAAAAGAAGCTTACCATTAGTGGCCACTTTCATATATTGGCGTTCTTTCGATCTAACATTGTTTTTATAAATTTCTTTTTTTAAAAAAAAATCATCTTTAAAGTTTTTGTGTTCTGTTAAGAACTCAAAGTTATGATAATTTGGACATTTTTCCCCATCCCGTCTTTACACAATTTTTTGAGTAATTATAACATGCATCACTATAATTATCTTCTAGCTCTCCATCTCTATTCCATTCACATTAGGAAAATAAAAGGTCGTTGCCTTTTTTTTTTATCTTCAAGTGTTCGAGTCAGCTTAAGCACACCTAACTATTCTCACAAGACAACTTTAATACAATCCTACTACATTTGGTTATCGAGATAACTTGGAGGATATTACAGGAAAAGGTTCTGGCTAATTAGAATGAAACGGAACGTTCTAGAAGCAAAGAATTAGTTCTTGGCTAGTGTGACTGGAACTTACTTGAAAGTATTTTAGTAACTTACATCCATGTGGGTTTCTGTTGAACCTTGAAGAATAAAATAATATATAATACAAAAGAAAACTTCTTGTTGTCACCAAGTATTGATGTTCTCAAATGAAATAATTGATCACAAGTACGACCTAGATACGTAACTTTTGATATTCTAAACCATTAAACTGGAAACATCGTCCAATTTAAGTGGAAAACTTTCCGAAGAGAGTGAATTCTAGGCTTTCTTGATGATTTAAAGACATCCAAAATTCCAAAGCCCAAAAATGTCGAGAGAAAATTGACCGAAATCGATAATACGGAAAAAGATAACGAAGCGCAACTGACCATCTCTTATGATCAAAAACTGTTTGCGCGATGGTAAACACGGCTTCCGTTTTCTCAAATCCCCAGATTCCCTAAAGATCGAAAGCACGACAGCATTTCTTTGGAAGAAATTATTTCTCCGAAAAGAAACTACAATAGCATTCACAGAATCATAATCTTCATTAAAAATTTGTAGGTTAAATTTATATGAAAAGCATAATACCAAGACCAAATTGCGATGAGGTAATCGCCGGCGGCAATGAACTCAGGGACGGTGAGGACGATGAATCTTTCTTTGAATAAAGAGAGTCTGAGAGAACTTTTGAACTTCTCCACCATGCCGTCGAGTCCTTTAAGCCAATGAACCATCTCTCTCTGTCGCGATTGGGAAACTGGAAATGGCGGGAAATAAATTTTGTTGAATGAAGCGGGTGAATTTATATATAAATTTTGTATGTTTTTAATAGTTATGGGATACAATTATAAAAGGGCTCTTGTAAATTTCACAAAAAAATAAATAGAGTATTGCAAACCATTTTATATTTTGTAAATATAGCAGAAAATTAAAATGTATAAAAGTCTATAATACTCTTAAAACGGTTTTTCTTTTTTTTTTTAACATGCGATTTTATATTAGGGATATCAAATACATACTATTGATGCACTACTAATATCTACTAATATCTATGATACAAAATATATCACCAATATATTGTTTCTTTAATATATGTAATAAAAAGTATATCAATGATATATTTAGTATTATATCAATAATATTAGTGATATATCATGGATACACCTGATATAAAGTATATTGCTGATATATTGTTTTCTTGATATATGTAATAGAAAGTATATTATTTATTTACTATACAATAGGGATTCAAATTTTTTCTATTTGGTTTTCAGTCATCCCTATTGTGCCTACGGATAATAATTTTTCGTTAAGCCATCTTCTAAATTTTTGTTAAAAAATCAATAGAGATAAAATAAAGAAAAAACTAGTTTTTTTTAACTTTATTGATATATAAGATTTACAACAGCCTTATGTTATGAACTTGTATTAGATACATCTCTGATTTAGTATATCACTGATATACTTCATTACAAATATATATATGATTTAGTATATCATTGATATACTTTATAATAGGTATATCATTGATATACTTCATATTAGATATATCACCGATATACTTGGTCTTGAAATAAGGATGGCAAAATTGAAATAAACCAAAAATGGAAATTTAATTTTAAAAAAATTGCTATATTTGTAAAATTTAAACCTAGTCGCTATATTTGTAAATATAGCAACAAATTTGGCTACCCATTACAAATGTCCAATTATAAATATGTATTGTAATTTATTTTTGAGTCTATCAATGTAAAAATGTCAACTATATTATGATACAACTTAAGCATAGTCTAACTGTTTAAGGCATACGTACCAAAAAATTGTGGGTTAAAATTTATACCTTTGCATATTTTGCATGTTGTTGATCTCAAATAAAATAAAACAACACTACATTATGGTGATCTCCTTCAATAATTTCTCATAGATACGCTGTAGATAAGTAATATTTTGACCAATAATTGTCCAATTCTTGTAATTCCATAACATTACATAATATTTATAAATTATGAATTTGTTTCGTTTTGTTTTGGAAAAAAAAAACATTTAAGAAGGGACGACCAAATTCTTTTCAGTTTAACAATTATGAGGTTTGAAATATCAAACTATCAACTTTACTGATAATAGTAGATGTCTTATCAATTAAGCTATGCTTAGATTGATCGGGAAAGACCAAATTATGTTTAGGGCGCCATAAACATGATGTGAAACATCAAGTTTAATTTGTGAGAATGAATAAAGAAAATATCACAATATTACATTTAAAGGTTTTTTGTGTATTCATTTGTAGTTTAAACCTATCATTTCTTTTTTTGACTCTAATTCCTCACTTATGAGAATGTGTTTGGTATAACTTTTAAACAATTTATTGATAAAAAAAAAATACTTTTTAAAAAATTAATTGTATTTAGTTAAAATTTCAAAAAGTGGTTTTAAGTAATTAAAAATGTTTTTTTTGAAATTTTTAATAATAAAAAATGGTTTGAAAATATGTAAAAACGTATAAAATATATTTAAAGCTTTTTAAATTAAACATTTAATTATTTTTTTTTTCCAATAACACTTATATAAATAAATATTTTATTTAAAAATATTTTTTAAATAATTTATACTCACTTGGTGGCCAAAGAAATCAGTATTTTCACCAAAATTTAAACTTTCAAAGCAAAATTTCAGCGTTCAAAACAACCCCATTTTTTCAATGAACGAACTATAGTATATAGTTTTCATTGACTAATATGACATTATATTTATTGATGTTGATCTTTTAGAATACAAGTCAATAGTGGCTGCCAATAGCTTAATCGCCTTCTTCTTCTTCCTACCTCTCTTTAATTAATCAATCTCTCTCTCTAGAAGAAGAAGAAGAAGAGAGAGAGAGAGAGAGAGAGAAGAAGAAGAACAGCAGCAAGATCTAACAATGGCAGCTGGTGGGTTCGTGAAGAGGACAGAAGGTGGAGAATATAAGGGCAGGGTGACCTTATTTGTGGCACTCTCTTGCATGGTGGCAGCCATGGGAGGCCTCATTTTTGGCTATGACATTGGAATTTCAGGTCCATTCTTTTTTTATTTACCTTTCTCTTCCTCCCTTCAAAATTCCGTACCTTTAGTTTCTTTTTAAAATTTGCGTAGTGATTTCGAAAAACATGTGGGATGCAGGAATCGAACCCATAATTTTTTAGTCATGAATATATGTCTTGAATCAATTGAGCTATGCTCGATTTGACAAAAAAAAATATTCCGTTCATATATTAACATATTTGATTAATAATAACATTTAAGTATAAATATAGTTTTGTTATGTGAAGCTTTATCTATTTCTCTATTGTTCTCTAAATTATGTAAATTTTTATTTACTTTCTAATGTTTAAAATGTAAATGACAGTCAAATCGAACATATTTCAATTGGTTAAAACATATCTTATTGACCAATAAGTTATTGGTTCGAATCTCCCATTTTTACATGTTGTTGAACTAAAAAAAAATGTAAATTTCAAATAATATAAGTATAATTTAATTGATAAAAAATTATAATTTTTTTAAGGTAAAATAGTTCAAAATTTCAATGCACCATCTTATTTGAATAAAATAATGATAGTTTAAATTTTAGTTTCTAAATTTTTATTAAGAATCCAATATGGTCAATTTTTCAGTATCTGTTGTTTCATATATAAGTTAATAATAAAAGAGAATTTTGTAGGAGACAATTTAAAGGTAGAATTGGAAAAATGTTTGGAGGATTAAAATTTAGATTATAAATGGAACAGTAAAAATCAAACTTTCAAATGTAAAAAACATCAAAAGTAGAAAATGGATAGAAGTCCAAGAATCAAAATCACATTTCTAATCTAAATTCCAACACATTCATCGATCAAAATTTGGTTGGAAATGAAAAAAAGAAAAAGAAAAGGATTCAGAAAATTACTTCACAGTTGTCACGACGCAATATGCAGGTGGAGTGACATCAATGGAGCCATTTCTGAAGAAATTTTTCCCAGAAGTTTACAGAAAGATTAAAGAAGACACGGAAATAAGCAACTACTGCAAATTTGACAGCCAACTTTTGACTTCCTTCACATCTTCCCTCTACATCGCCGGCCTTGTTTTCACCTTCTTTGCTTCCTCCGTCACCAGAGCCTTTGGAAGAAAGCCCTCCATTCTCATCGGCGGCCTGGCGTTTCTCGCCGGCGCCGCCTTGGGAGGGGCGGCCGCCAACGTCTACATGCTTCTATTCGGTCGCATTTTGCTCGGAATCGGCGTTGGCTTTACTAATCAGGTTCTTTTCTGAGAGTAGTGGTTTAACCTAACGAGTTCTTTTATTGAGAAGTAATTGATGAATTTTGATTAGGCGATTCCTTTGTATCTCTCGGAAATGGCGCCGCCCAAATACAGGGGAGCAATCAACAATGGCTTCCAACTTTGCGTTGGAATCGGGGTCCTTTCGGCTAATCTCATCAATTACGGAACCGAGAAGCTCAAGAACAGCTCAGGCTGGCGAATCTCATTGGCTTTGGCTGGGGTTCCGGCGTCACTCTTGACCTTTGGTTCGATTTTCTTACCCGAGACACCCAATAGCCTGATTCAACGCTGCGATGAACATCAAAAGGCCAAGAAAATGCTGGAACGGATCCGTGGTACGGAAGAAATCGACGCGGAGTTTGAAGATCTTGTAAAAGCAAATGCAACATCGAAGACAATCAAGAAACCGTTCGTGAAAATTACTCAACGGAAGTATAGACCCCAACTTGTGATGGCCATAGCGATACAGTTTTTCCAACAAGTAACTGGTATCAATGTCATTTCATTCTATGCGCCGCTTCTTTTTCGAACTGTTGGTTTAGATGAAAGTGCTTCACTGTTGTCGGCCGTCGTTACTGGGCTTGTGGGTACTATAGCGACCTTCATTTCAATGCTCATAGTTGACAAGCTTGGCCGAAGAGTTTTGTTCACTATTGGGGGAGTTCAAATGTTTGTCTCGCAGATTGTGATTGGAAGTATAATGGCTGCTCAACTAGGCGATCATGGTGGGCTGAGCAAAGGGTATGCGTATTTGGTTCTTGTCTTGATATGTATATATGTTGCTGGTTTTGCCTGGTCTTGGGGTCCTCTTGGTTGGTTGGTTCCGAGTGAGATTTTTCAGTTGGAGATTAGATCTGCTGGGCAAAGTATCACTGTGGCTGCAAATTTTCTGTTTACTTTTGTCATAGCTCAGACTTTTCTCTCTATGCTTTGTCACTTGAAAAGTGGCACTTTCTTCTTCTTCGGTGGGTGGGTTTTGATTATGACTGCTTTTGTGTTGCTTTTCTTACCGGAGACTAAGAATATTCCCATTGAGCAGATGGATAGAATTTGGATGGAGCATTGGTTTTGGAAGAGAATTGTTGTGGAACCAGGACGGTGATGTCCCGAGTAAAAATGAAATTACAACCACAAATTGTATGATAAAATGACCCTTCATCTCTTAGAATAAGATAGTTTAGTTTTGAAGGCATGGTAGCATCTGTATCAACGCATCTTTTCACTAATAATAGATGAACTAATTACACACTAGCTGGCTAAGTGGCTGCATTCTTTCAAGCCCATCAAAATCTCTTTTCTTTTTCAATCTCGTCCCTAACTTATGGTATGCAAAAAAGCCAGTTGGTCCTGCCACATTTGTTATGTTATGCCATGTGACAAAGATGGCCAAATATGAGTCTAAGCCCATCAACTTCCCTATTCAACCACATTTATCTTTTGAATATTCTTTCACGATTGCTATTACACTCCCTGTTTTGTACAAAAGGTAGCTATCAAAATAAATGCTGACATGAACTAGTTTAGGAAGACATCTACTATCGACCACGTCAACTCAAAGAAGACTTCCTTAAATTTGTATTCTTGGCTCTTTCCTTTCCAGTGTGAGCTGTTTGAAACCTTTTTGTCACATTAAGAAAAACTCCATTGAAACTGGACTCTCCAACAATTATGAAGAGAATTTCAAGGCCTTACCTCTACATATAATGTCTCATAGTTTTCTCTTGAGAAGTAATTTTAGACTTGCTCTAGATCTAGGACTCTGTACTTGATCAGCAGCTATGGCAGCGGGACCAGCTATAGCAAGTGAAGGTGGCGAATACAATGGCAGAATGACCCTTTTTGTTGTTCTATCTGGCATGATGGCTGCCATGGGAGGTGTTATCTTTGGCTATGACATCGGAAGTTCAGGTATTGTCAGCTAAAATTATATAACATGTCGTCTTATGATTGTATTGCAAATATAGTCGTTTTGTATTCCCTCGAAAGAGTTATGACAATGGTTCAGAAAACTTGAGCTCTCAAAAGCACAAGTTGTATCAGATGTCACTGATCTTAGTTTAATACATTATTAACTTTCTTCAATGATTCATTATTGTTCAGGTGGTGTAACGTCGATGGAGCCGTTTTTGAATAAATTCTTTCCGGAGGTAAACTATAAGAAGAGGGGGATTAGTAAGTCTGGCAGTTACTGCAAGTTTGATAGCCAACTTTTAACCACCTTTACATCTTCTCTCTACTTGTCTGGCTTTGTTGCTTCTTTCTTTGACTCTTCAGTCACTCAGACCTATGGCCGAAGATTGTCTATCCTCATTGGAGGCGTTTCTTTCCTTATCGGTGGTGTCATTGGCGGTGCAGCTCTTAATGTATACATGGTAATCCTCAGTCGGATCTTGCTTGGAGTTGGGGTTGGTTTTGGGAACCAGGTAAACGCAGTTTCTTACAAACAACAATCTTTTGGATTATTACATTTTATTCAAATTTTCTAGCTGTTTATGTACATGGAAAACAAAATATCTGCTCAAGCTTGGGAGGAAACCAAGCTGTTACTATATACTTTTGAAGTCAAAATTTTCCTCAGGAGTCTGTAAATTGCAGGCAGTCTCATTATATCTTGCTGAAATGGCGCTTCCCAAGTATAGAGGAGCAATCAACAACGGCTTCCATTTCAGCGTCGGCATCGGGGCAATACCTGCCAATCTAATTAACTTTGGTGCTGAAAGGATAAACGGTGGTTTGGGACTGGTGGATCTCTTTAGGCATGGCTGCTGTCCCGGCTTTGCTTTTGACAACAGGTGCGTTACTTCTTCCCGAGACACCCAATAGCCTAATCCAACGCAATGAAAACCAGGAGAAGACGAAGCTTCTGCTACAACTTATAAGAGGAACAACTGATGTTCAAGAAGAACTTGATGATCTGATGAAGGCAAGTGCAAACTTCAGAAATAGAGATAGCCCATTGAAGAAAATTACACAAAAGAAGTATAGACCACATCTCATAATGGCAATCTCCATACCATATTTCCAACAAGTAACAGGAATCAATGTCATTCCCTTCTATGCACCAGTACTATTCGGAACAATTGGTTTAGGTTAAAGTGTATCACCATTATCTGCCATTATAGTCTCGCTCCTTGGCACGACCTCGACGTTCATATCAATGCTTACAGTCGATAAGTTCGGGAGGCGATTCATGTTATTGTTTGGAGGGACTCAGATGCATATGGCCCAAGTGACAATTGGAGGTGTTTTGGCAGTTCATTTTGTAGATCATGAGAAAATGGGCAAAGAGTGTGCATATTTGGTTTTAACCATGGTAGGCATTTTTGTGGCTGGGTTCAGTTGGTCTTGGGGGCCAGTGGCTTCATTGATTTCAAGTGAGATTTTTTCTCTAGAAATCAGATCAATTGGGCAAAGTATTACAGTGGCATTGAGCTTTCTCTTCACTTCCATTGTTGCTCAAACTTTTCTTGCCATGCTTTGCCACTTCAAGTCTGGGATTTTCTTCTTTTTTGGTGGATGGTTAGTGGTAATGACTCTGTTTATTTACCTTCTTCGACCAGAAACAAAGAACATTCCAATTGAAAAGATAGATAGAATATGGAAAGAGCATTGATTTTGGATGAGCAATGTGAAGGAAGAAGATGGTGTTCGATCCAAAAGTTTTCTTTACTGAAATGAGTTTCTTATTTGGTATATTTGGATGCTTGAAGATCAGATATCTCAAAACTTAAGGGTATTTTTGTGTTATAAGAATTTTGATTCTTCAAATTATATCTTTTTTCTCACCAAAATAATAATTATAATTATAATTATAATCTCTCTTCTTAGGATAAGATTCGTGTCATCAAAATTATTTAATGGATAGCAAGGGTTACATGGTATGCTTTTTTTTTTTTTTTTGCTCTTATTTTAATTTTGAGGGTGCGTATATGGACAAAACTATAAAATAATTATAATTCTTTTTTTTTTTCCTTTTTCACATTGGTGTTTTCATATTTCACAAACTTTGACTATTTATTTGACGGAAAGTTTTGATTATTCAAAAATTTTCATTTATCTTTAATAATTCAAACATCCAATAATTTTTAATAAATGGCAACCACATGTCTATTGAATTTTGTCAAAAAAAAAATAATAGAATGGAAAAAGTTCCTCAATACTTAAGAAGAAGAAGAATTAAGAAAAAATGTCAAAAATAAAAAACGATAGAATTTTTTTTATGTAATATAAATACCAGTAATTAATTGGATGGATAAAATGCAACTCTCTCTTAGAATTGTTAAAAACTCCCTCAATAATTTCCAAAAATGACAACTCGCATAAATGAAAAAATGATTAGAATAAATAAAAAAAAGGGAATAAAAGCAAAACCAACCATAATAATACAAGTCAAAATAGGAATAGTTATATATATATATATATATATAAAATAGAAATTATGAATGGCCCAAAATCAGTACAAGATTTTCCACTCACACAGCCATAGTCAAGCAAGTCTGCTCCTTTTATCTTCTTTCTCTGTTCCTGTGTTTGTCTTCTGCAAGTAATCTGTGTGAGAGCTTGAAAAAACTGTCTTTCTGATCCCTACATATAAAAATTACATATATATATATATATATGTTATAAGAGAGAAAGTTTGAGAAAGAAGAAGAAGAAGAAGAAATTAGTAAAGGGTAATGGCAGGGGGAATAGGAATTACAAGAAGTGAAAAAGGAGGTCAATACAATGGAAAAATGACTCCATTTGTGGTGCTCTCATGCATGATGGCAGCCATGGGAGGTGTTCTCTTTGGCTATGACATTGGAATTTCAGGTTCTTCCCTCTCTATTCATCTCACTTTTTTTTTCCCTAATTCAAATTCTTTGATTAATTCATGTGTTAGCAGCAGTTCTTTCCTTCCAACTTTGATTTGAGGATGCTAAATCGAGTATAACTACTGGTTAACATGTTAAGGTTGATATAGCTACCTAACCATAAGGTCGTACGTTCAAATCCCTCATCTTACATGTTAATCTAAAAGGAAAAAAAAAAAAACTTTATTGGGACTTTTGGGGTTTTCTTTTTCGATTTGACTCGCTACAATAAATTATACATTATTTGACAAAAAGAAAGAAACTAAACAAAAGCTAAAAAGAGTACTACGTAATTATCTTTATTAATTGTTCATTTGAACGGATGAATGTATCTAAAGCGACCCATCTTCCATCCAAATCTCATTAGGCTAGTGGCGGTGAACATGAAGAGTGACGGTCTCAACTACTTCATCGTTTGCCCTCCTCGTTAGGAGGATTTTTAAAACTTTTCTCTCATCTTCATTTCAATAATCTATTCAATGATCACCTAGATTTTATTGTCAAATGCGGTTTCTTCTCGTTATTTTTTACCATGTTTAAAAGTTAACGTAATTAATTTGTTAATTCAAGTATAGTTTAGTGAATAAAACTTGTAATTACTATTTTAAAAGTTCATAGTATAAGTCATGTCATTATAGTTAGTTTGAGTTTTCTCTCTCTTTTTTTTTTTATTTTATATTTTATTTAATTAATTGTGGTTGGACTACCTCTCTCCACCATTATTGTTTGAATATTTCTGTAGCATTGTTGGCAGTCTGATACTATATTTTATTTGAGATTTATTTTGGAAATAAAAACAATTTAAATATTATTCAAGTAAAAGAAATAGGATATAATATAATTCTTAAAAATCAGTAGTTTATTTCCAAACATGTTGTCACTACATTTTTATTTATAGTAAGGAATTATTTATATTAGCACGTAGGTGTGGATATAGTTCACTAGTGGTAATTTGGTAAAAGTGTAGAATTCGTTCTATTAGTCCCTTTACCTTGATAACTACAAATCCTTCGATTTTATTAATATTATGATTAAAAACTTTACTTCTTAAAAGAATTTAATTTCTTACCTCTCAATGAAATATTAGAGAAAAATATAAAATATCTAAAAATAAGTTTGAAATTGAAAAAACTTAGAATCATGAAATTACAAAACATAATTTTATTGAATTGGATTAATGTTCAAGGAACAGGAAAGGATTTATGAAGGGACCAGGGGAACACGTGCCCCGTAAATTTAGAATTATTTCATTTTATAAATATATAAATAAAAAATAATAAC
>JAOANK020000070.1:481141-502640 GCA_026257165.2 Telfairia occidentalis | reverse complement strand
TTTAGTTTGTAAACTTTTTAGGTTTGTATGAAATAGGACACCTAACATTAAAAAATGTCAAACAAGTTTTTAAAATTTCAATTTTGTATTTGATAGATTTTTGTAAATTTTATAAGTATTTAATAAATTTTTAAACTTTCAATTTTGTATCTAATAGATATTTGATATATATTTTATTTTAAATTAACGAATGCATTAGATATACATTTAAATTTTGTCTAATAATACACCAAACTTTCAATCCTGTGACTGATAAATTCTTTAATTAAAAAAAAATCAATTAAATCAAGAATCTATTCAATTCAAAAATGAAACTTCAAAGTCTCATTAAATTTAAAATTTAAAATTAAAAAATTTATTAGTCACTTTTGAAAAATATATGAACTTATTAAACACAAAATTGTAAATTTAAAAAGCTATTTCATACCAACTTTAAATTTCAGATACGTACTACTTTTCTCGTGTAATTTAAAATTGAAATTTATTATTTCGCAATGGTGAAATTATAAAACCCAATTTAGCAACTGTTATTTGGAACCCTCCAGATTTTTTAAGTCATTTCCACGTGGCTAAATTCTATTTGCCTTAACTTTTTTATTTGTCACAACAATCACATCACAGCCGTCGATTAAATATAGTTAAGTTTGCAAACTCCGAACTTTAATTTTTTGTTTTTAATAAAAAAAAAAAAAAAAGGAGTTTGGCCCTTTTGAAACATTCTCTTCTTCAGCTTCTGCAGGCTGAGCGCGTTCTTTCGCTCTGCCTTTTCCGAATCGGTGGGTTCTCTTCTTGTACGTTTTTCTTCTTCGGGTTTCTCGAGAAAATTCTTGTGCGATTCTATGGATTTTTCTGCTTTGTTGGTATTCGATTACGGATGCGAGTCAGAATTCTTTACTGGTAGCAATATCATCATGTTTGATCAAAACAAACAACTGTGATTGATTATCATTAGTTCTCTTTTCCACAGCTCGTGGGGTTTCCTTGATGTTATTTCTGGTCCTTCTGCTATTTTGTGATTTCTTTTTTTAAATTCTGTTGTGGGGAATTTAGCTGAGAGTTGAACTTTGAATTGAATTTGTGATGATACTTAGACGATCTTCTGGGGTTGTCAGTTCTTATGGTTATCGTTGAGCTGTGTTTTCAACTGACAATGTACAGTTTTTTGATATCTATTATCGGATATGACTAGATTGTTTGTTTTATCAATTTTACTGGGATGGGCAAAGGAGTGAAATGTTCCAAGAGTTTTGGGTGGATGACTGAATTATATTTCTCTCTGCTTTTCACCAGAAAGGATAGCAGGAAAAATTAAATTGAGGTTATTGAGAAACTGATGATAATGTATAACTGAGAATGATTGTTTTTAAGTTTTTAATCGATGGACTCCAGATTCTTTCTCATTGGAGTTTTCTTTTGAATTGAATTAACTAATTGCAAGGAAAGTACGGGACCGTTCGTTCAATGTCTGGTTGAACTTTTATTGGCTTGTCTTTGACTTGGTACATCATTTGATACGATTACTTGCAAGCTGCAATTATTTTTAACTCCGAGGCATTATTTCTGTAACAGGCTTAACCGATACATATCTTTAAACTGATTCTGGTTTCATAATTGGTTCAATGCCTTCTGTTAGTTCTTCTCAGTGGCAGGAGAAGGCCAGTGGTTTCTTTTCCTCATCAGGTACTCTTTTCAGTACTTAAATGAAGATGTTCTTGTTGTTTTCTCTTCTACACTTTTAATTATCAAGTTTTCTATCCAATAACGATACATTGCAGGAGTAAAGCTGAAAGAAGCTGGACAATCAGCTGGAACTTTTGTTGGGGAAGTTGCAAAGGATGCAAAAGGAAATGCTGCTGATGTGGCTGAACGGGTTGGTTCTTTGTTCAAGAGTCGATGGGCACTCCTGCAGCAGCCAGCTACGAGACATGCTGTGCAAGAACGTCTAATATCTGCTGCTGCTACTACTGGCACATTCTTCAGGAAAGGCGTGACAGAGACGAAGGACAAAGTTGTTGTGGGGAAAGTTAAAGTTGAAGAGGTAATTTTGGTGAAACTTTTCTTTTCTTTTTGCATATTACATGACAGATAATTTCCTTAGATGGCCGACTTGTGTATGTTTCTTAGGTTGCAAAAAAGACTGCACAAAAGAGTAAGACAATTTTGACAGATATTGAACGATGGCAGAAGGTAAGAGTCCAATACAGTTCCCCTCTCTTTACTTATTATACTAACTTTTAACTCCTGTTTGTTTACAATTATGCAGGGGGTTGCCAACACTGATGGTAATTTTCTGAATTTTGTCCATTTAGTTTCTTTAATAATATTGAGTATTCTACATTTGAGCTCTCTGCAAAATCTTCTTGCTGGGGTCTGTATTAATTTTTTTTTTTCTTTTTTATTTTTAATGAATCTATAGTATTTGGAGTTCCAATTGAGGTAACCGTACAAAGACAACAATCAAGTAGGGTTATTCCACATATTTTGGTTCGATGTGCTGATTATCTCATCTTATCAGGTACCGAATTTCAAAATTACATGCCTACATTTATGTGTTTATACATGTAATTTTTTTGCATGCAACTAAAATTCCATTTAATATCTGCCTTTGCTTATTTTTTATTTTCATTTTAGGGCTAAACTCACCATGCCTCTTCAAATCTGATGGAGATAAAAGGGTTCTTCAGGAGTTGGTATCAATGTATAATCAAGGTAAAGGAAGTAGTTTATATGATTAAGTTTGGTCTATAGTGATTTAGTTTGAATAACTTCACAATATGTCTGGATATATACATTTTTCAGATCCCAATGCCCCACTCCCCGAGGGTATTAATCCAGTTGATGTAGCGGCTCTAGCTAAATGTTACCTTGCCAGTTTTCCAGAGCCACTAGTCACATTTGAGCTTTACAATGAAATCAGGGGTGCACGCACAAGCATAAATGCCCTGCGAAGCATTTTGAAGAAACTTCCCAATGTGAATTACATGACTTTGGAATTTACTACTGCACTATTTCTCCGCATTAGCCAAAAAGCATTGCTCAACAAGGCAGGCACTCTCTCTCTCTCTGCATGCATACCTGTCTGTGCATTCTTGTTTATATAGTCTGTTTATGAGTTTTGAGCTGTTCCTCTCCCTCTCTCTCTCTCACACACACACACCTGTTCATGCATTCCTGTGCGCGCACTCTTGTTTATATAAGGACTCTTTATGAGTTTGAGTTGGCATGTAAGAACATATTATGTTTACTAGTTTTCATCAAGGCAGGGACTCTCTCCCTCATCTGCATTCGTACTGTGAGTGCACTTTTGTTTATATAGTCCATTTATGTGTTTGAGTTGGCATGTAAGAACACATTATACTTACAGGGTTTCATAGCTTTTATTTCTGCAGTTTTTGAACTGATTTGGTATGATTATGTCTGCTTTATTATGAACTTTCGAACAACATCATTTGGTGAACTAAAGCTTCTTGCTCGGATATGCTTTTACCAGGTCTAGAATTGATTATTGTCGTAAAGGACTATTTGATATGCATATCTAAACACTATGTAGATTTTAGATAGTAAAGGTTACCTGCAAGGCTGCAAATTTTCACATATTTGACGAAAATCACTTGTTAATGCAACATTGCAACCTATATATGAAACTGATGATGCCATGAGCCTCTATTTCGAATTGTAAGAGGCAACTTTCAATAATATACGAATTTTTGTGCTAGCCAAGATGATCAGATCCAGTATCTTCCTCAGTGAGCATGATATGATGTCATGAATAGTCAATGGTGTATGCCTTCAGTGTTTTGGGAACTTTGGCTATTATTCTCTGTGAAACTTTTTATGCATGTCTCTTATTTATGTTCACAAGGTTCTAAATTGCATAAATTTATGTAGCATGTGCTATCCATGACACTTAAATTGTAATCCTTAATTCTATTTTTTGCGGATGATTTAGATATTTTTAGCTATTTCTAACTTCTTTCTGATGTGGAATTGCTAATTTTGCCGCACTGAAAATTTTCTACCTTCTTAGCCTAACTTTTGGAGTCATTAATCTTCTCTTGTCCTTAAATTGAAAGAATACGTTCATGTTCTTTATTGTGTTTCTAAGTTCTGTGTTCTTCCAATAGATGGATGCTCGTAGCATTGCTATGGAGATGACTCCAATAATAATGTGGCAAGAGGACAGGCGGCCAGAGTTCTACCGCGAATATTGGGATTATCATTCTAAAAGTTCTACAGCAAAGTCCTCAAGTACATCACCTACTTACAGTGCATGGGACATGCTTTCAGGTTACTAGGCCTATCCTTGCTATGTACTTCATTTTAGTGCTACATAATTAGAAATGAATCTAGATTTCTTCTCTTTTGGAATGGACATTTCAGTTACAAGTATAAGAACGTGAATGATAGTGATCAATTATATTTTCCATTTACTCATTGATAGACAGCTTGAAGTGTATGAAAGGACCTATGACCTACGTATGCAATAATTCTACCTAGTAAATAATTTTTTTTTGACTATTATCTTATATGTTCAACTGAAATATTAAGGGTATTATGTATTGAGGGTAGAGCAAATTCCAGTCTTTACCTTGCATTTTAGTAGCTGTGAGTAGTTTACTGTACATGGGCTTGCTGTTACTTCTTTTGTAGTGCAATATTTTAGTAGTTCGTGGTTAATTAGAAGCCCTTCTAAAGAATATGATGCTTGGTAACCGGCAGTTTTCATGTATAGAATAAAGTTCTCTTTGAGCATTCTTGCAGCAAAATATTTAGGATGCATCAGTTTAAGAAGTGAGTAGGGACATTTTGAACCACTTAGCGTTTAATCTTCGGTTCTTTATGCCTTATTCATGGTGCATAAGTGAGAACTCAATAATAGTCTTAACTAGTTGAATTTGATTTTAGTATAATTGGTAAATAATTTTGCATACTGGAATGGAATTATGCAAATGATTATATATTGTGCAAAATTATTTTTGATTGTTATTTTGATGGTCCCCTAGAGTAATTCTCACTATTTTGTTTTTGGGCTGCAGAAGAGAGTGATGATGCAGATGCTTCCTCTCACATTCCTTTGGATGATGCCATGTCGCTTGACTTCAGTGCCATCGAGGTCATTCAGTGCCTCATAGAACATCATAATGAAATTTTTACTGATGCTAATGAAACAATTTGGAGATAAATCAGCCAGCACTTTTTCCTCAGGCACCAATTATTCTTGGATGAATTCTGATACAAGTCTATCTCTTAGAGGCAGATTTATATCTGAGAGTAGTTTTCTTAGTTCAAATGACCAGGTTAGGTAAATTAAACTTGATATTGTTCGGATGTGAACAGTAAGCATGGTGAAAGCATCTACAGTGTGATGCCGAGGATGGAAGACATTTAGGATGGTTTAGTTAATGTTTTCAAGGTTTTATGTAATAACCTACCAGGCTTTGCTTCTGTTTTAATTGACTGATCTGAAGGTAGATATTTCGGTTGTACATACAACTTAAACGGCTATTATCTTGAGCGTGTGAATAATAATTCAATTTACAATTGAAGAATTGACTTAACTTCGTTCTGCTTCACAGAATATCAGGTTTCTGTAATTGACCAACAGGGAAGGTCCTTAATTTCGTTGATCACTAGAAACTTCTATGGTTTTGGAAATGCTTACTGCAAATTTTTAGTGCAGAGATTTCTTACTGCTCAATATGACATTTCATTGATAGGGAGATACTGATTTCTTTTTAATATAAAATAAGATACTGATCTTATTTTAACCTTCTGTATTCCAATCTCAAAGAAATGTTTATTCTCCCATATAACAACATTGTTTTTAATTTGGTGGAGATGGTATGATAGGGATGATAGACGTATTCGCATAGCCGTTTAGAAGATAGCATAATGGTAGTGTTTTCCTTCCCTACCAGTTCTGATGTTTCAATAGAGCAGGGTTTCACCCATTATGATGTGAGAGGATTATGAAGTGAGTTTTGGTGTGGTTGAGCTTCAACTACCATCAATGAACTCTGTTAAGTCCATGTCCATGTTTCGTGCTGATTTCGAACCCCTTAGTCCTAGTAGTCCAATAATAGTACGAAGGAAATAAGCAACACAGATCAACAAGACCCACCAAAGCAAATAGCAAACTAATAAACTAAGACATGGATGTATTATCTCTTGAGGTATTGGAGTTTAAATATCAATGTTTCAGTCACAATGTTTTATCATGATTAAATTTCTAGTTCAATGAAGGAGGAGGTTGATCAAAGAAATCAAACAAATCAGCTGTGAAATCATCAAAGCAATCATCTGCGGTTGCATAGTAAGGGTTTTCTTTCTTAACTTCTAAATTGCTTTCTGCTTTGATCTCTTGGTCTTTAGGCATTGAACTGCTCGTGAACTGCAGGGAACTTTTTGCTTCCAAAGTCTCGCCTGGCTCAAACACGTCCTGCAGAGTGGACTGGAAGGACTGGATGTGGTTCGGTGCCAGTTCGTGGCAGTACGGAAACATTGGGATCTCATGTGGGGACTGGGTGAATTGGGAGATACAACAATGAGAAAAAGGGTCAAAGGGTGCTGGCATGTGTATGGATGGGGTTCCATATGTTTGATTTTCAGTTTCCATACTCAGCATATTTGACTGTACTGACAGCAACGCCATTTTATGCATTTCTGAGTTTCCTAATTGGAAAGCGTTCTCAAAATGATCCTTCCAGGTTGATGATTGTTCCTCCTGCTGAGAGGAGCTGGAACTAGGGACCTACAAATACATCAACCATACTACCAAAAATGACGGACCAATCTTCAGTACAGACCAAGGTTAGACATCTACAGATCATGAAGTTGTAAGTAGTAACTACTAACTTGAGAAAGCAATTACGTTTCAAGTAAACTGTTTACCTCTAAAGCAGGCAATTCATGGAGTCTCTGCGGTTCCAAAATTCTGTGTTTATTTTTCTGAGATTTCTGTGGTGGGGTTTGCAAAATCCTTTCCAATCTCTTCCTTCTTGTACTCCAGAAATTCTTCACATCATTATCAGTCCTTCCCTGCAAATATGTCGCTATTTTCGCCCATTTGTTTCCGAATTGTGCCTGTAATTCTATTACCACCCTCTCTTCCTCTGCTGTAAACTTGCATCCTCTGCACAAATATGCATTTTTTTACAGGTTGGTTGCAACATCATAATTTCTCAGAGAGAATGGAAATGCAGAGACGCCAAGCCATAGTACACAAATATGATGATATCAATCTGTATACAGAAACAGAAAACTGAAGAAACTCAAATTCAAATTCTCTCACTTACGTCTTCAAATTGGGTTGGAGCTTATTAACCCACCGGAGACGGCAAGATTTCCCAGTCCTGGGAAGAAGCCCTTTGGATCGAAGGGAGCTCCAGTCTCTTGGACCAAACTTGTTGACATAGTTGATGAGAATCTCATCTTCTTCAGCAGTCCATGGCCCTTTCTTCATGTACATTCCTTCTCTTTGCCTTTCCATTTTGAAGAACCTCTCTTAGTTATTCAATTCAACTTCTTCTCTGCAACTTTGTTTTCCACTTTCTTCTTCTCAGTGAAGAGCAGTCAAATAAGGGGTGTGAGAAAGTTTTGGATTTTTTTTTCCCTTTGCATTCATTCATCTGCTTATCAACTGGCCTTTCTGCTTGTCCATGGCTGGCCCCATGGAAGTGTGAGAGGGTTAGCCATTAGATACTGGATGAGATTTTGATTAGTGGATCAGATATTTTTGTGTTTCATTTCTTAGTGATGTGTAAGTGAAATGGGAGATGATTCTATGCGCCTGCACACACTGGATCTTGTTTCTTCCCACTTTACATGAGCCAGCGGTTTTGACGGTTAGTGGTAAGATCCACAACCCCGCCTCTAAGTATTGGTTTGAAATTTGCGAAATTACACTACTGCCCTTCTTTTGGGCTAAATATTACATTCTTACGAGCTTTTTTTTTTTTTTTTTTTTTTTTTTTTTTTTTTTTTTTTTTTTTTTTTTTTTTAATTTATTTATTTATTTATTTATTTAATTCTATTCCTACTTTCAGTCTTTGTAATATTCGTATGTACACACACATATATAAATATGATGTTATTGAAGCTTCCAAAACATATAAGAGCTTTGTCTAGCCTTTGTTAAAAAAAGCTTTGGTCTTGGAGAAAATGTAGAATATTAATCATCTTTCGAGAAAAATGGAATTTAGTAGTAATTTCCTTTTAGGAATAAAACTTGAAATCATAAACATTTCTTAATTTTCATTTTGGCTGGAACAAATATAATTAAGATCACTAAACATTGTTTTGGTTCGTTCTACTATTGTTGCTAGGTTTGATGTTTGAGCTTCCTCTCAATACCAACAAAAACAATAATCTACGAGAGATGATTTTTTTTAGTTCAATAATGTGAAGATGAAAATTTGATGTAAAATGCTTTATTTAATTGATTTATGCTTAGATTGACATTACAAATGATTTTATTTTTATTAAAATAAATTTTTATAGAATTGGATTACCATTCATCCAAAAATAAAATTATGTAAATATAATTTGAATAATATAAATATTTTTCTAAAGGTATTTGAATAATATATGTATAGATTTAAATCTTATTTTGGTCAATAAATTTTCAAGTTTATTTCATTTTGGTGCCTAAACTTTTAAAATGTCCATTTTGGTCCATGAACTTTCAAAGTTGTTCTATTTTAGTCTTTGAACTTTTAAAATGTTCGTTTTGGTCTTTGAACTTTAAAAAATTAACTATTTTAGTTTTTATCTTTATTTTATTTTTAACAAATTAATTATATAGCTCCCAATATATGAATGAGTATGCTAATGTGAGGGTCACATAAGTTGAAGACAATCATCGAACAAATAAATATTAAATAATAAAATTATATGCTAAAAACCAAAATGATTATATTTTATAAGTTTAGGGACCAAAATATATATATTGAAAGTTTAAGTATCAAAATGGACATTTTAAAATTTTAGGAACTAAAATAGAACAAACTTGAGAGTTTAAGAACCAAAATGAGATTTAAATCTATTTGTATACATGTCAGTCATTATTCATTTTTAGTGGTTCAATATTCTTAATCGTGTCTATTTATTTATGAAGTGTAATTGGAATAGAATGTAACCAAATATATATATACATATATATTTATTATCTATGAGTGTTCGAAGTGATTATTCTCACGAGACAACTGCTAGAATTATTAAATATTATTCAACCTTTTTTTTGATAATATTTTCCCATTTTTCACAACGTGCGACCCAACAATTAATTATGAGATTTTGTAGTATGCGTTTTATAACTCAAAATCAGCAACATTTTTCATCTTTTTAATTTAATATAATTGATTCACAAAAAATCCAGTTATCCAACAACCATTTTCTCATCACGTCAAAAAAGAAAAGAAAAGAGAAAAAAAAAAAACAAATTTCCCCTTGAATGTGTTGTTGACCGGAAGTGATTGATGTTCATGATTAATCAAACAAAAAATTCAAAAGAGTCTTACTTCAGTGTTCCTAGTTTAATATAGAAGTTTTTTTTGAGCTCAATAAATGCAGATCAGTGAAGGCAATTTGTTAAAATTTTCCTAAAGCAAAACCCCAGACTTGAACTCAAAAAACAATCCATTCCATGGGATAGCGGCTTCTCTGTATGGAACTCTTTGCCGAACATTCCAATATTCAGTTTCGAGCCTGCGCCTTGGTGCTTCTATTGCTCTTGCAGGTACTTTAAATCTTAACCCATCATCGTTATTCACAATTTTTCGAGTTTGGTGCTTGAAACAACGTAGAATTTGAAAGAGAATTTGAGAAGCACCCATTTCTTCCCTTGGCGAATTTTTTAGGCCTGATTCTTCAATTCGCGTTCCTAATGGCTGTTGATTTTTGGGCTGACTGCAGATCGGTCATATACTTCAATTTGTTTGGGGAGTTTTCCCATCTCCAAAGTTGTTTTATGTTTGGATTTCGCCTGCTTATTTTCCTCACTGAAATGTTACATTTCCACAATCTTGGTGAAAGTTCTATTGGTTATTGTGTTATTAGGTTACTGGACGTGTAGCTGGAGAGTCAGGCTCGTACCCTTTGGTTGTAAGCACATGGCCCTTTCTGGAGGCTGTTGAAAGGGCATGGAGCGCTGTTAATAGTGGCTATTCAGCTGTTGATGCTGTTGTAGAAGGATGTTCCGCCTGTGAAGAACTGAGATGTGATGGTACAGGTAAGTACTTCAATTTGATGAAGTGAGATTGATGAAGAAATTGATGTGGGTTGGGTCTAAATATTTAATTGTGCTCAAAATATAGTTGATTGGCTCATTCATTTCTCTGGCTTAGCCCTGGTGTTTGGTTCTCTCTTCTGTGTAATATTCAATGTTTTCAAAAGTTACTTTAGCAGGCGCCAAACCAAGCATAGTTCAACTGGTTGAACTAAAAAATGTTACTTTAATGGGCTTTTGCTTCTTCACATCACATATCTTAATTTAGGAAGCAGTTCACAGGGTGTTTTCTTTATATGAAAAATATCAAGGATTTGCCACGAAAGCTGGAATAGAGATACTATCAGGTTTTTGAAGTTGAGATTGCTTTTTGCATTTGATGATGGCATCCCATAGGAATTTTTTGGGACCAAAGTATGGATACTTTATGATTTTGGATCACCATTGCACCTCGAGATTGTGTTTGTAAAAACTCAACAGGAATTTGGAATGGGAATTTTATTTTACATCAGTGCTTCAAAACTGTCTCCTAATCAGTAACATTTCTATGTAGAAACACAATTTGCTATTCTGGGTTTGATGCTTTAATATACATCTATGTGTGTGCTTGCATGCACACGTGCATATGAAGTCACTTTTTTAACATAATTTGTTATGAATAGTTGGACCTGGTGGAAGTCCAGATGAGAATGGAGAAACAACAATGGATGCCATGGTTATGGATGGGGTAAACCACAGACTACATGTTTCTCTCTTTCTTTCTGTAGTCTTCATTTCCTGTTTCTTGTTTTCGTGCATTAAAATAAGGGTTTACTTTATATTTTACTAAGGATATGCATAGGTGACAATGGAAGTAGGAGCTGTTGCTGCCATGAGGTATATTAAGGATGGTATAAAAGCTGCAAGATTGGTGATGAGACATACCAAACACACTTTACTTGTTGGAGAACAGGCCTCTGCTTTCTCCCTTTCAATGGGTCTTCCTGGACCCGCAGATCTTAGCTCGCCGGAGTCGATAGCCAAGTGGAATAAATGGAAAGAAAACAATTGCCAACCTAATTTTTGGAAAAATGTTGTGCCTGTCAATAGTTGTGGCCCTTATCACTCTAAGGACCTTCTGCTTATTGCCGACAAGACATGTCCGGGAGAAGATCCAAGGGGAGCTGCTGAATTAAGAGCAAATCATTTTGGTCTTCACAGTCACGATACCATATCGATGGCAGTAATCGATAAGGTAAGTTGATAAGTGAAATGAATTTTCTTTTGTCATTAAAGTCATATCACTGGGTTTGTTTCTTGGCATAGTTTGGGAACATTGCTGTTGGAACATCCACAAATGGAGCCACCTTCAAGATCCCAGGCAGGTAAGTTCTTATTTTTATGCAGATTTGTTTCTTTTTAGGGTAAATTCCACAATATGGAATTTATATTTTTGGTTTATTTCATCTGTTTTACCTGATTTTGCTTTGCATGATTTTCAACTCTATTACTTTGTTGTACATTTGTGTGTGCTTGCTCTTATAATAAATTCTTCCACTTTCCGTCTTTATGCTTGAGACTTCCTCGGCCAAGCTTATCCAACAACAACATCGATTTTCTCGGTTTTAAAGTTGAGTAATTTATCATCTCGGATTAATATATTTTAGGCTTCTCAAGTATAAAAAACGCTAAAAGAAGTACATATCAGCTTTTCTGTCACCAAAAGTTTGATTTTCGGATCATTCCAATGGTGGAAAATTTTCAGATGGCAGATGTAATATGAGCTTAAAAGCTAAAATTTGATATGGATGCTATTTCTTCAAATCATACAAAAGAAATATCTGAAAATTCGAGTAGTATCACATGATAAAGGGAATGTCAAACCTCATTTTGAAACAGTGAATTCGAGGAATCATATATATGGTACAAATTCAAGGTCAGGTGTGCTTGCAGTTTTCAACTGAAAAAACCTTTTGGCATTTCTTGCTGTGGGTTTTTATTCAGCTCTCCTGAGTCAGATGATGAAATCATTGTCATTTTCATTTGGTATTCACGTCATTTTCTTGTCGATTATTGCGCAAGTAACTAGATGTCGTAGAAGCTTCCAAAACTTGTGCCCCTCTGAATTAACTTTCTGCTACAGGGTGGGTGATGGACCTATTGCAGGATCTTCAGCATACGCGGATGGTGATATCGGCGCATGTGGAGCAACCGGGGATGGCGACATTATGATGCGATTTCTCCCATGGTAATGACAACCGAGAACTTTGTATTGAAGATAAAAACTGAGAACTTTCCATCTGATGAAGTATTTAATTTCTAAGTGCTGTACTTTTTGATCTCTGGCTAAGTTAAAAGGCTGAATTCGGAAGCTATGCTTATAAACAAACCATTTCTAATTCATCATGTATGCAACTCTGCATTTTGAGATGTTCTATGATATGAACAAATTGATTTGGTTGTATTTGTTTGTTCAATAGTTCTTAAAAATCATTCTCACTTTTATCATCTTTAACTGAATTTCTTATCTGACGAATTCCCCCCTTTCGTTTGAAATACTTCTACTCGATTACAGCTATCAAGTTGTCGAGAGTATGCGCCTGGGGATGGAGCCGAAGGATGCTGCTAAAGATGCGATATCACGAATCGCAAGAAAGTTCCCCGACTTTGTTGGAGCTATTTTTGCTGTTAGCAGAAATGGCACTCATGCCGGTGCTTGCCATGGATGGACATTTCAATACTCAGTCAGAAGCCCGAAAATGCTTCGTGCCGAGGTTTTCACTATACTTCCTTGATGCTGCAATTCGACATTGAGGTACCTGTGATATTATCAGTTTCATGAATGAAACACATGTGAAATGAAAGTATTGTATTGACTCATAAGTGTGGCAGTTGATTAATGATAGCTGATATGATGTGAAACATTGATGGGAAGATTAAGCAGAGGCTGTTATTGCCAAAACCCTAAAAATAAGGTATAGGCAACATTGACTTCTAGGAGTTCTTAAGAGATGAACCAGAAATAATTTTCACAAAACATCCCTTGGAAGTAAGAGTAAATAACCCAACAACAAATTGCTAGACACGTAAGTTGATTTGGTTCGGTTTGATTTGATTCAAGTTTCGACGAATCATCCACATCGACGAACATATATTATGTTCATTGCTTATCGTACTAATGAACTTGATTAAATCATATTATTCGCAATGAAAGGAAAAAAAGATGTAAATTCTATATATTATAATTGTGACTTGTAAATTTGTAAACTATATCATTAGGTTGTTTTAATGAATTATTTCACCACTTATTTTTATCTGTCACTAAAAATTAATGGTCTTAATTGAAAAATAAATTTCGGAAAGCATGTTAAAATTGTTCTAAGGAAACCATATTAAAAATATAAAATCAAAAGGATTATATATTTGTAAAACATCTAAAGAATAAGTGTTATGTAAAACCGAGCACAACTTATTGGTTAATACATATATTCAGGGATTAAAAAGTTTTCGATTTGAATCTTCACATTCACACGTTAAACTCAAATTTTTTTTAAAAAGAATTAATGTTATAATTATGATAATTTTCTGGACTATGAACGTGGAAATGTTGAAAAATCAGAATAACTAAACCATTAATAAATTTGAAGGATCATTTTAAACAAATAATCGACAGTTTCTTGATATTAATTTTTTAGAACATTAACAAACATATAATTTTTCTCTCTCTCTCTACTTCATTTCTACTCCAATTAAATTTCTATTTAAACTGAATTTATGTAAATTTCCTCACGATGAATTACAGTAATTAATATATATATCGAAGTGGAGGAAAAAGAACTCGGAAGCCAATCTCATTGGATCGAATTTAGTGGCATGGCGAATTATTTCAATCAATGGATGAAATTTTCCAAACCCTCATCTTTCGAAATCGAATGATTCAAAGGGTCGAAAGCGCAATGAATGGGAGATTTGTCATTGCGATGTTTTCAAAGTCCATGGTTGGAGACGACTTCCAAAGTCTTCTCTTCGAATTCATCAATGCTTTACAAAGACAAATCCAGTGTCATCACGAGCTTCCATTCTTCAGTCCAGTTCTTCAGTTCCACAGTTCTGGCAAATGTCTACCCCTTTAGAGTAATCTCTCTCTCTCTCTCTACTTGAACTTTGATTTCCATTGAATTTCAAGAATCTTGTTGCCAAGGATTTGATTGAGCTCCGTTGAATGTATTTGGTTAAATTGAGGCATATCAGTGAGTTTTGTAATGAGTTTGAATTGTCTTTTTAAACTTGTTTTAGATATTATCACTCGCTCCCACCTGTGAGCAAGCTGTATGGAGTGGGCTGTTTGATGACCACTGCTGCTTACTATCTCCAGCTTTATGATCTCGAGAGCATAGAGCTGCTCTACAGTCTTGTTATTAAGGAGTACCAGGTAAAATAATTTCACATTGTGGCTCTAACCAATCTGTGAAAGATGGATTTACAGTTGCCGAGTTTTGTTATCTGCAATATATTCTGCCATAACTGCTTCATTCTTGAACAGGTTTGGAGGCTCATTACCAACTTCTTCTTCCTCGGCCCGTTTTCGTTCCCGTTTGCTTTTCGTCTAATAATCATGTAGAAACCATACTACTTTCAAGTGTTCATCTTGTAAAAACCATAATCATTGTGATACTGGCTTAACAATTATGCATTTTGAACCTCACAGAGCAAAATATGGCGTATCATTGGAGAGAGGTCCCTTTGATAAAAGAACTGCAGACTATGTGTGGATGTTGTTTTTTGGAGCTCTTTCACTTCTGGTGAATCTTATCATATGCCTTTTGTGCAAATTTTTGTTCATGATATGTGGCTGATCCTGATGTTTTTGTTGTCCGCATCCTAGAATATTGCTGTTGATTTGCTGTTGGATTGGAAATTTTAAGGGTTGTGAATGCTAAATTTCTCTGAAAGGAGAAATAAAAGAAATTATTAGCAAAAGAAAAGAAGTGGTAAGGACGAGAATGATATTGAATTTATATAGGTTTGCGCTAATTTGTACTGCATCCTGGTTATGTAGAGTCTATAGGTTCTACTATGAAGCTGAATATTATAAGAGAAAATTAATAGAGAATCTCACATAGAATTCCTCATAGACAACCTTAAGCGCTCATAAGAATTTTTTCCTTTTTTTCCTCTATCTCAAAGCACTTTGAATAGCCCCTAACCACAGAAAACGTCCTTGAATAGACTTGGGTTGTATTGTATCGTTCTTCCATCACAGCATCAACGAAATGCCTCTTTTGTTTAATGACTGGCACCGCAGTGCCAAACTGTGTAGTATTTAGATAAGATTTTGTCAACCCCTGAACCTTCAGAGTCTTTTTCCGGACTCCAGGATTTTTATATTTGATACTTTGATTTGCCTTCAAGTGATGCTATATGATATCATAATTTGGTTTCCATTTCTTTTACTCTTCAGGCGATGGCTGCTATTCCATATTGTTGGATTCCATTCATGGGAGTTTCTTTGGTTTCCATGATTGTGTACATCTGGGGCCGTGAGTTCCCAAATGCACGTATCAACATCTATGGTGTCGTTTCTTTGAAGGTTAGTAAACCTCATTATATTTTCTTTTCAGCTTCTTATTTGCCAGAGTAAATCACACATTTAGTTTCGTTTGTGCATCTCTTTCACCTGTTTGAAAAGACCTTCGACTGGAACTTAGTTTCAGTTATGGTAATATGAAAAAGATTTTACTGTGGCCGTTTCATGGGCCATTATTTTCCATGAAAACTATCAGAAGTTTCACAATATGCATATTTTCTTCAGTTTTATGCTCTTCCAAATCTAGGAATGATTTATTTTTCTCATTTGGGTTTTAGTGTTCCACAGGGATTCTATCTTCCTTGGGCAATGCTGGCTCTGGATCTAATCTTTGGTAATCCCTTGAAGCCAAGCATTCTAGGAATGGTGACAGGGCATCTTTATTACTTTTTGACAGTTCTACATCCTCTAGCTGGTGGGAAATTGATCCTCAAAACCCCTTTCTGGGTGTATCCTACGTACATACATGATACATAATGAGGTGCATTATTCGGTCATACGTTCGCATGCATGCATTTTTGCACACATACATCATACATGTATTGGGTCTCATGCTGTTATTTTAACCCACATGTGAGCAGCGTTGAAAATATATTGAAAAATTAGATTTACCTTAGTCTGAAGAATAAACTTTTGGGTTTGGAGTTAATTTAAGACATCAAATTTCCTAAAGTTATAACCAAAATAAGAACAAAAATAATATTAAAAAAATGATAAATTCTAGTCTTGAAACCTCATTCTTACTCAGTTTCAGTAGGTTTTCTCAATAATAGGAAAATTTGCACTAGAGATCTGTTGACCTTTGATAGTGATATGTCCTTGTATGTACCATTTGTGTTGCTAGTATAGGCAATTTCATCTTCATGTAATAAAATGAAGCTGATAAATTACTATGCATGGGCATGGAAAGCAGCCATCTATTAGCCAAAACTTCCTCTTCCTTTGAGCTGCCTTAATTCTTCTGTACAAACCTTAATGACCTTACAGTCACAGGCTAGTAGCATACTGGGGTGAAGGGATACAAGTTAACTCTCCTGTGCAGCGTGACCCTTCCGCCGGTACTGCTTTTCGTGGAAGAAGCTACTGTCTCAATGCTACTCGAACAAGCACTCGGGAACGAACACGTGCACGCGCTTCTCCCTCTCCACCACCAGCACCACCACAACCAGGCTCTAACCAGGATGGAGGAGCTGCTTTCCGTGGCAGAAGTTATCGTCTTGGTAGCTAAGTCTTTCTAGTTTGTATCACTTGTATGACTGTATTATATATGATATTATTATAAGAAAACCTTGATGGGTACTATGGTTTTTTTTTTTTACGAGCTTCTGATGAAAATAAGAAGCCATGGTTTGTAAGGAAATATACATTGGAAATGCATAGTGAGAAGAGTTTAAATTCTTATTTACTTGAAGCTTCTTAGAGTTCCATGAGTAAATATCGCAAAATAAAATTTGAGTTAGATGTAATTCACAACTTATTTACCAATAATTTCTTTGGATTTTTTACCTTTTACAATCACTATTTAAATCTCAACCAAATTCCCATTTTTGAAAGGTACCTTTTTTTTTTACCTCATGTTCGACAAAAGTTCATTAAAATTTTCTGTTTAAAAAATAGAAGCGTGTCCAAGGACAATTTCTTTTGCTTTGTTTTTCACCTTGTAAAAATAAATTTGAAAACTTAACCAAATTTGGAAAAAAAAAAAAAGAATGAAAAAACTACTTTTTAGTTTTCTCTAAATTTTGAAAACGTAATTTCAAAATGAAGAATCCTCATTAAACAAGTTTAATTTTAATAAACAGAGAACAAACAAAAAAATCTATATAACTAAATTTACTCTTCTTAATTAGGATGCCAAAAATGTTTAAAAAAAAATCTGAACTGGTTACAAGTCTGTTTTTGGAAAATAGAAAATAAAAAACAAAATTATTGTGAACAAATCTGTTCTTAGAAAATAGAACATAGAACAAAATCGTCATCAAATGAATCGAGATGATCGGTAAGTCAACTCGTGGAGATATGAAAGAAAAAAAAAAGCAAAAAAAACAATGGTCAAGATGAGCATCTAAAAAATCAATGTTGGATGGATAAGAGGAGTAGAAGAAGCATGTGCCACATTCTTCTGCTATTGTGCAGAAGAAAGGTGGAGGGCCCTGATTCTAAGTTGTAAAAGATGAACAAACCACATGCTTTTCTGACCAAAGTGGCAAATTTAATAAGCTTTTTTGTAGGCAAAGAATCTGATCAGTATTGAAAAAAGTAAAGAAATGGAATATTTTTTTTAGGGTATCTGATTTCCCCTCTTTTGATCTTTTATTGGACCAAAAGGGAATTTCTTTAGTATTAGTACTGCAAAATAGGGAAAAAACACAAGATAGATCGCCAAACCGAGCATAACTCAACTAGTTAAGACATATTTCCACGATCAAAAGATCGTGGGTTCGAATCCCCCCACTCTCACATGTTAAAAAAAAAACAGACGATAGATCTGCTAAATTTGAACTGACCTGTGGAAATATGCAAAATATTACCCTTTCACAATCTGAAGCTACTGAAACTTGGAATGGCTATATGTTCATCCAACTGCTCTTTCTGTTTGGAAGTTGTTCTGAAAAGTAACGTCCTGCTTTTGTGTTTTGAAATTGCTCTTAAAGAATAGAATTCAGGAAAGTAGAATGTCAAGCTAAGGAATTGCTTTTGAGTTGTTCTGAGAAATGGCTTTTTTGTTTTTGATTTCAAAACTGCTTTTAAGAATAGCTTTTCAGTAGCTAGTCACAAATCCAACATCTTGGAAGGAAGAGATAGCTTCAACTAATGTCAAAAACAGGTTTTCTCTATAAATAAATTAGAAGAGAATAATTTCTAAACACCAATTACCCAACACATGTTTTATCGAATCTTTGTTCTAAAAAGCAGAAAGCTATTTTTCAAAGCACTTCGCAAACAGTCACTTAGCTTCAATGATGGATCTTTTAAGAAACTTTTCTACTCCAAAATACCAAAATGCTACACCTTCTTTAGCCCTTAGATGCCAAAATTTTAGCCCCTTAACTCCAATGGTATTCCATATGTACAGCAAAATCAATATCCTCTCAATCATGTTGGGCATGAAGAAGTTAGTTCTCAAGAATTCTCCTGATGCCAACTTGTTCTAAAACTTCCCCATGTGAGTGACTTCCATGGTTTAATAAGCTGCAGAATCTCGATTACGTTCCGATTTCGTCGAGCTTTCGCAGCACTTGCTTCATACTAGGTCTAAGAGCAGGGGAAGGAGAACAACAAGCCATAGCAAGCTGAAAGAATTTGAGAATCTTTTCTTCAGTAACAGGATTTCCATCAATGCTGCTATAAACAAGTATTTCTGGATGGAACAAATCTGCAATTCTATGTCCAAGAACTGCATTTCTCATGAAGTTAGGCAAGTAAAAATCCTCATCAGGAGTCGGCTTTTCGTTGATCGGTTCCTTCCCGGACAGTAACTCGAGTAAGATCACACCATAGCTATAGATGTCAGTCTCCTCAGTTGCATCTTTCATCTTGATCAGCTCAGGAGCTTTGTAGCCATTAGCTGCTGAAGCTTCGAGTACCTCTTGTGCAGAAGGGGAATTCAAGAGTACATGTAGGCCGAAATCGGAGACGTACGGTTCGTAGTTTCGATCCAAAAGAACATTTTTTGACTGTAGATTTCCATGGATTATTGGCTTTTGCAGGCCAGTGTGGAGATGATCCAACCCTTTCGCTATACCGACCGAGATCTTGTTTATAACTGCCCATCGATGCGAATCACCATTCCCATCTGCCAAATCGAATCGAAATAGATAAGATCACCACATCTTTGTTTCTGCTAAATGAGTAAATCAACAAACATATTACAAAAAACAACTTCCTATTCTTGTTGATTGGATCAATACAAAAACACCATTGTCTGGGAAATGAAGATAAGCAAGCAGGAAAAAGATCACAATGTTTTGCTTATCAACAAAACTGTGTAGAAACAGAGAGAAACAGAGTGAAACAGAGAGAGAAGAGAGTTTCAGTTCAGCTAATGAAAGAAAGCAGAATCCAGTTGAAAGATCTTAGATTTTCTTTCTCAAGAAAACAATCAGAAAAACTAAAAGATATAGTAAAAAAGGACAATGGATTTTACCTCTAATGAAGTGAGCCAAATTCCCTCTCCTGTAAAATGGATGAATGAGAAGCTTCTCTGCTCTTGGACCCGAATAGAAACCAAGAAGAGGCACCAAATTTGGGTGCCTTATGGAACCAAGAAACTCAATCTCAAAGACAAAGTCTTGAAGCCCAACAGTGCAAACTGGCCTCAGAAACCTCAGCAGCCTCACTGTGCTGCTTCCCTGCAAGTAGGCCTTATACAAAGTTCCATGGTTGGCTTTTCCAATCACTTCCCCAGGAGCTTCCAATATATCCACAATGGTAAGGTCCTGTCCACCTTGAAAAGTCACCAATTCTTCTCTCTCCTCCACCCCTTTCTCTGTCTGCTGTTTGTTCTCAATGTCATTATACTCTTCATCCTTCCCCTTTCCCCTTCGGTTGAAGAAGACGAGAAGGAAAATGATCAAAACTGTAACTAAAACAGCTCCAAGGGCTAGATTGAGCAACTGGGTCATTTTGTTTTGATGGAAAATTTGGTTCTTTGAACAGAAAAAAAGGTGAGTTCCTTTGTTGGTCAATGAACCAGAAGAAAGTTAAAAACCAAAAGGGCACAGAATTGAGGACTGAGAATCATTGAACTTCATGGTTCTTGGGATAGAAGAAGCTAGAATGGTGAAGAAATTGAGATTTTTTTAGAATGAGCATTGGATCAAGCAATGGAAAGAGAAGAAGATGATGATTATTAGATTATGGGCCATTTCATTCAGTTGGCAGAGAAAGAGAGAGAAAATGCAGAAAAGACAGATCTGAGCCATGTGAAGGCCATGGCTGATTGACGGCTATGTTTATGCAGAGACTTTGAAATTCCATTTCAACAAGCGAGAATGTCTCTTTGCTCAATTATGTCTGGGGACAATGATGACTGATGAGTTTTCTTAGATTCAAAACAGCATTTACGTATTATTCATTGTACGCATTATTGCATTGTAATAAATATAGGAAAATTGTAATGGGTTGTAAAAAATTAAAAAAATATATGCAGATCAAAGTAAAAGTTTTTCAAATTTGTAAATGTAGTCAATTTTTTAAATTTAATTTTCGTATTTTTTATTAATTTAATTTTACCCTCATATGTGTATCAGCAGATATATTTGATATATGAATCAATTGATATACTTTATATTTGGTATATCAGTTAAAATACAATACAAGTATTACATTAGTGTGTATCATCAATTTATCAACACCCATTCAAAATTCATTTAAATATAACTTTGATGTATTGATGATATATTAGAAGTCCTTAAAAATTCATTTCAAATATATCGTTAGTGTATCAGTAGTATATCAACATTCATTCTAATTCCACTTCAAGTATAATATTGATGTATTAATACTCATTCAAAATGTAATTCAAGTATAGCAATATTGTATTAGTAATATATCAACACTCATTCAATATGCAATTTCAAGTATATTATTAGTGTATTATTAGTTTATCAACACTCATTTGAAATTTATTTGAAGGGTAACATTAGTGTATCAACAGAGTATGACTCATTAAAAAATAATTTCAAGTTTATCATTAGTGTATCAGA
>JAOANK020000070.1:465562-481041 GCA_026257165.2 Telfairia occidentalis | reverse complement strand
CAAGTTTATCATTAGTGTATCAGAAGTATAGCAACATTCATTCTAAATACAATTTCAAGTATAATATTGATGTATAGTAGTATATAACGTTAATTAAAAATTCATTTCAAGTATAACATTGATGTATCGTTAATATATCAGTACTTCTAAAATATACATTTTTTCAAGTATATTATCAGCACCGGTTTAAAATTCAATTTCAAGTGTAACATTAGTGTATCAATAGTTTATCATCATTCATTAAGAATGGTTATCAACATGAATTGTGATAAACATGACAAATTGAACTATTATAAGTTAATGATAATGTACTAGAAAAATAATGCTTTGAAACAAATGAATAAGAATTCAAATTAAGTTCACAAATAATAACAAATGCACAAACACTTATTTATTGATAAATTTGGTATATGAGTGGTAAATTTGTTGTATAAATTATATAACTGCTATATTTTATATTTGGTATATTAGTAAAATGATATGCCAGATATAAAGTATATCAATTAACTACAAAATAAAGTATATTAGTTAACTAATATACTAAAAGTATATCAGATATACTACAAATATAAAGTATATCAGTTGACCGATATACCAAAAGTATATCACATATACTACTGATATACATGTTGATATACTAACGAGAGTAAAATTAGAAAAATAAAAAACGAAAATCAGATTTTGTATTTTTTTAATATATTTGCAAATTTTAAAAAAATAATGTTATATTTACAAACTTTCTTTTAAAAAAATTTCCGTTCATGCAACTGACGCCATAAATATACTATGTTTTTTTCTTTCTCTTCCTATATATCTTAATAAGCAATAAGATGAAAGGTCCATCTAACCCTAGTTTAATTGGTCAAGATTTTAATATTTTTTTTGGAATTAAAGTATGTATGATTTAGACGATAAAATTTAAATTTGGTCCCCTATGCTATTAAAAGTTCTAATGTAGTTTTTATAGTTTGAGCTTAGTTTCAATGTGATCTCTATGATTTTAAGAGTTTGAATTTGATTTTTATGATTTTGGCTCAATTTCAATTTGATCTATATGATTTAATCAAATCTTATAAGTCATCATTAAATTGAAAATTAGCTCAAACATAAGAACTAAACTAATTTTTTTTTAAAATCATAGGGATAAAATTCAAACTTTGTTCAAACATCACTAAAGTTAAAATTAAACTTATTCTTTAGTTTTTTATATGACATAGATTCAATTTAAAAAATATATATATAATTCAATTTTTTTTAATTTGGTAAATTGTAATACTCGAATGTATATATATATATATATATATATTGAAATGACCAAAATAAGGTTTTTTTTTTTTTTCCAACAAATTTGAGCCGTTCCTGAGCATATTTCATATGCACTTTAATTTGCTTTAGTCATGTCAAGCCAGATGTGTACTTGCATGCTTAGATGACAGCTAAAGAGTTAGAGTTATGTTCCCCTTTTTTTTCCTTTTTTTTTTCCCTTAATAAATATAATTTAAATGTTTAAAAGATTGATTTTTTCTGTTACAAAGGTTGGATGTTTCCTTTTTTTTTTCCTTCAATAAGAAGCGTTCTTAAAATTAATTGATTTAAGTTTTTTATTCATGATTTGAATTTTACTATCTTTATTTGTATCTGTATTAAAAATAGTAAAATTAGTACAATTTATTTTTGCATTTAAGGACCTGTACATGATTGTTTTTATTTTATTTTATTCTTGAATTATAAATTCCTAAATTTATAATATTGATGAGAAAGCACAAAATAGTAATAGAAATCTAAGAGTCAATATCATTTAAAGCATATTATTTTTTCTTGTATTAATAAAAAAAAAACCTAACTATGAAGGTAAAATGTGGAATTCTTTAAATTATATAAATTTATATATTTAATTATAATTTTGAAACAAATGATGTAGAGATAATATTTAAATGAGGACTATAGTGTAAAAATATCTTTGGTAATCTATCCAAGAAAAAAACATGAAGTTCAGTTTTAAATAGAAAAAGGTTCAAATTTTTTTTATCATTAGTCATGTGATCTCCTCTCTCTCTCATAGATCTAGGGTCTTTTCCTTCCTTTTTAATTTTAATTACAACTAAGAAAGAAAATTATGAAATATACCTTTTTTTCTCTCATAATATTAGGTTGCTTTTTAATTAAAAAAAAAAACACTCAAACAATAAGTTGAATACAATAAACTACACAAATATTATTGGTTTAAATTTCATTTTGATCTCTAGACTTTCAAATATTTTGTTTTGGTCCTTCAACTTTCAAAAGTAACTATTTTGGTCTCTATCTTTATTTTATTCTTAATAAACTAATGACATATATTCAAATATTATATAAGCATGTCAATGTGAGTATGTATTTAAGTCATATTGGTTGAAAATGAGTATTGGACAAATAAATATTAGATGAAAAAAATTATATAGCAAGGACCAAAGTGATTATATTTTGAAAGTTGAAGAACCAAAATATAACAAATCTAAAAGTTCAGGGACCAAAACAGACATTTGGAAAGTTTCAGTACCAAAATGGAATAAACTTGAAAGTTTCAGGGACCAAAATTGAATTTAAACCAATATTATTTATATTTTACCTCTTATCACGCTTTCTTCATTCATGTAACAAGTCAATTTCTTCATTCTTGCAATTCTTCATTTGTTGCCCGTCCGAGCATAATTCAGTGTATAAAGCATTTATTATCATTATAAAAATCGATAATGCAATCATCCAACCCTGGAATTAATGAACTCAAAAAAAAAAAAAAAGAATCTTCTATTCATTTCATGATGTTATGAGAATGGGTTATTTTTGAAATGTAAACATGTGGAAACTCTAATCCATTCTTGTGTATGAGTAATTGGGTTGGGCAAACATTTTATTCAAGTAAAGTCAATTGGATTTTTTAATCGAGTAGGGTAGAGTGGATTTTTTCAACTAAAAGATATACTAACTCATAAAAAAAAATGTATTTTCAAAAAATTCTAAATGATCGCTCTCATCTATCATCCAATTTCGATAACATTGTTGAGTAGAGATTTGATTGAAAATTTTTATACATTATAAAACATTAAAGACAAAATTGAAGAAAATAAGATTAAATATATTTTTTTTAATTCAACAATTATAGAGTTGAAGATCATTGATCTTTATGATGGTAGTAAATGTCTTATCCACAGAACTATGCTTGGAATTGAATATTAAATAATTTCATTACATACAATATGTCTTTAAACAAGCGGATTCTTTTTTTTTTTTTTTAATTCATCAACGTGTGGAGGTCAGAATTTGAACCACGACTTTTGATCGAAAAGATATGCCTTAACTTATTAAACTATGCTCGATTTGGATTTAAACCAGGAGATTTAAATGTGCTAAACAACTATGATGTTGGAAGGTTCTCAATTGTTTAATTTTAGTTAGTGACCCACAAAAGCAACTTTGTCAACCCATAATCACATTCACAACAAACAAAGTACATGTTCATTGGTTCACCACCCAACAAAAACACACTTTCATTTCTTTACGAAACAATAATTACCCCCCAAAAAATTATTTTACTTTCTTCTTCTATCACTTGTTTTTTTGTTTGAATATTTTTTTTCTAATCAAATTGATTAAACAAATGTTTCATTTCATCGTCAAATATATATATAAAAAAATTGTATTTAAAAATCTCCATAAAGAACTTTAGAGTAAGTTAAAGAGATGAAAGAAAAAAACATATATTGTGATGGAAGAACACAACAATTTGAACGTCATTCGACCAAATTCTCTTTCAACTTTTTGCTCTCCTGTCCTCCATAATATGATATTAATTTCTTCAAGCTTATTTTAATTTTAGATTTGGAGAAAAAATATTTTAAAGTAAAATTATTGAATAAAAACCTTTTTTCCTGGAAATGAAAGTAAAAACCATCTTTCATGTATTATACTTAAATTATTGCTGAACTCAAAATAAAAATTATTGTTTAATTTTTTTTTTAGTCCAATAACATGTGTGGTAGGAAGATTTGAACATATAACCTCTTAGTCGTTGAGATATGACTTTAACAAATTGAACTATGCTCGATTTGGTAAGAAAGTTGAGAGATTTTTTTTTTAAGTTCAACAATACGTGGGGTGGAGAGATTCAAATCTATGACCTCTTGGTAAAAAAGATATATTTTTAATCAGTTGAACTATACTCGGTTTGACAAAATACTAATCACTCTAATCAATTAGATTACACAAACTTTAATTTTATTTCTTAAACCAATAAGAAAAATAATAGGGAAAAAAACACACACACACGTGTCGATCAATCGAAAGGGATTCCACAAGTTTATTACACTCAATAGATTTCTTATCAAAATCTTTCAAAAATATCAAAATTTGTTTAATTGATTTTAAAAAAATAAATAACACAAAAATATTGTTCACAAATTTGGGAGGATTAAATGGTCTAATAATAAAAAGAAGTGAAAGACATTGATGTGATGGGAAGACATTGTTGTTGGTGACATTTCATCCTTCTTAGTCAACTTTTTAATAGGAAACCACATTAGATATGATCCATTTGTTAATTTTTAAGTCCTTAAGATCATCCATCCTTCCAAAAGAAAATTTGTAGGCTACCCTACAATTTTGGTGCAAAACCAAACCTTTTTAAAATACCTGACCCACTAAAATAATGGTATAAAAAGGGGGTTACGATTTGATTATTGGAGTTTGATTTTGAATTTGATCCTTTTCATTTGTTAATTTCAAGTTTTTTAAAGCTTCAGGATAATTTCAATGAGGAATTTGAGAATTTGGTGCTGATTATTTTCTTTTTTCTAACTGAATAGAATCATGCAAGAGTTGGGTGTATGTATTCGGATGATCAATTTACTTTTCGGTTATGAATTTAAAATAGGAAGTATGACCTATTGATATGCAATTTTACTCGAATCATACGAAAATTCTTTATCTTTCTATCAAAGAATACTCCATAGTGTAAAAATGGAACTTACAGAAAGTAATTTTAAATGTAATTATCAATTGTTGCCTTAAATTGTAAGTTTGGATGCTATTATTAATGATGATTTGGTAAGCAAATAGAAGAAAGACGAAAATTTTCAATCAAAACAATAAATAGAGAACTATGAGTGCTAGCACTCTATGATGAATTGATAACATATGAAGCCTCCTCCATTATTATTATTTTTATTTTTTTATTTATTTTGAGAAAGGCCTTCACCATTTATTTTATATACATATACAAAATCTTAGTAGAGATTCGACCTTCAACCTTTGAAGATTGCTAATGTCTGATTAATCGACTATTGAACCCTTGAATTTATAGCAATATCAACAAAAATATGTACAAATCCATATAGATATTTTAATGTGATCGAAACCCTTAGGATGATTAATTGAATTGAGCACAACTTTCAAAAACACATATAGGCTTCATTGAAAATTCTCATCGGCTGACTAGTGCCAATTTCCAATATTTCAAGCCGACCCAAAATTTTAATCATCATAATTGCCAATAACATCTCATCTCCAATAATACATTAAAAATAAAGCATTCACTACTTGTTTAAAGAGATCAAAATTCTCCACTACAATAAACAAAAATATAATAATCACTTACATTATACATGATGTATGGACATACACCAGATATATATACTATTCCATTTTAGGCAATTTTACAAAACTTGCCCTCACAGCTCACTACTTTTTCCATAATCAAAACCAGTTTGAAGACTATAAAAAGGTAAGAGTTGAATGAAACATCACCTTAATAAACAGTGAATCCTCCTAATGGCCAAATTTTCCCATCCATCAGTCTTCAGTTGAAGCATTAAATGGTATTCACTCCGACGATGATATTCAAGTATTCAACTCCCTCATTAACAGAAGAGAATTATAGGTACTGCCGAAGGTTTTCACCACTCATAGACTCCATGTCCTTGAGAATATCTTGTGCAAGAGATTTAACAGAGAGCTCCACATCTTCAAGCAACTCCCCGAGGAAGGGGATGGTCTCTGGTAGAAGTACTAAATATTCTTCTTTCAAATTCTCCAAAAGGTGCTTGACGATTCTTAGACCCAAAATTCGAGTACGAACATTGTCGCTCCTGGTTTGCATCAATACCTGTAACCAGAATTAAAAAGATGGATGAAAAATCAGCAAATTTCGCGAATTCAGTTAGCTAGTGCAATGCGCAGCCACGACTATTTCCCGTCTCTGCACACTAAAAAAGGGAACTGCCAGCCTCCAGGTTGAGGAAAAACACCCAACAGAGAAACAAGTTCATGATTCTACTTGTGGTCAACGGTAACCAAGGAAAGAAAAATATATTCATATCCATTCCAGCTTAAAACAAAGCGAATTTGAATTAGACCAAAACTGTTGTGTTCGGAGGGACTGAATAAATACTTGACATGAAGACTATCATTGATAGCCTATGTTTCCATGAACAATTGAAATTCAGTTTGTTGATCTCGGTAATAATTTAGTGTGTGTTTGGCATGCTTTTCAAAATATTCATGAATGACAAAAAGTAGCTTAGAAAAAAAAATTGATGGTGTTAGGTTAAATTTTCAAGAAGAGATAAAAAGTGCTTTTGACGGGTTAAAATACTTTTTAAAAATTTTCAACGATAAAAAGTTGTTTGAAAAATTCTAAAAATAGATTAAAAAAAAGTACTAGTGCTTCTAAAGAAAGCATTTAACTAATTTTCTTCTGAGAGTATTTATACACTTCAAAATATTTTTTTTCTCAAAAGGCATCCAAAAACACACTTACTATGACTTAGAAAACAATTTTACCTCATGATTTAAGGGTTTCCATAACTGATCATTCCCAGCGGCCACGGCCATTTGACCAATGCAGACGACCAAAACATCATCAACCTCGTTTACAGACGGAACATTAGTGTTCACGTCAAGCATTTCTGGTGGCTCAGATGCCAACTGTGCAACTATGGGTTTGAGCAGAATCTGTAGAAAACACAACCCAAAATCATTAGGAAGGTAAATAAACTAATAACAACCAGAGACCAAGGGGACAACCTAGACAGCAACATGAAAATTGTCATATAAACCGCCAGATATAAATATTACTTATGTTCGTCATAAGTGAGAGGGACAAGATCCATTAACCTGGAAATTTGAGGAGTCAAGGAATTTCAAGCTCCCAGTATCGTAGAGAAAGCACTTATGCAATGACGATAAGACCAATGCTCTAAGATGCCAGATTTGAAGTGATACCACTCGATTCTCCTCTTTACTATCACCAATCGCGTTCATCTTAGCCTTCTTCCTTTTTTGTATTGAACCGGTATACTTTGCATCTCCAGCATTTTTAAGGTGACGGATGCACCCATCAAGCAAGTACTTGAAGTAGGGAACGAAAAGTGACCTAAATTGAGTGGAAACAGCCACCAGCATCAATATCAGTGACAGATATTTTGCATACCCATAGAGAAGATATAAAACAAAATTAAATATCTTCGAGTAAATAGAGCGCCAAAATTTCAAACTAAAACGTATATTCTTCAAGTAATTGCCTTGAAACAAGAGAATGCAGGCAGCATGTGGTAAAAGTTCAAAAAGAACAACAGAAGCTCCTCGCCACCAATAAATGAAAAGATGAATTTTCAGACATTAGTAAATAAGATAATAACGAGTTTGAAATATCAAATGAAATAAAAAATTTTCTTTACCAAAAGAAAGGGTGGCAAGTCAAGGAAACTCAAGTTGTTATCCTTTTTATAAAACTTCAATAAAAAGGGTAGAAAATCCACACGTGTAATAGATAGACTATCCACATTTCCCTGAAAGTAACTGACGATATTTCATTTGTAATGCTTCAGTATTGAACAATAAGTACTGAATAGAAAAAGGTTTTTAACCAATTAGGAGAAAACGGTTTAATTTTTATACAAGAGCAATAACATAGAAGTTGAAGTCTTGAAGCGACACACTGCAGACATAAACCTTAAAACAAAAATTTGCTTCAGTGTATCATTCACAGAGATCACGCGGCTCTAAAAACCACTTTATACAAAGCCATAGATCAAACACTAAAATTAAAATTTTCTTAAGAAGTCCACACATACCGGTGTTTCTCAGCAAGTTTATTTACTAGGCCATAGAAAGATATGGCCCTGTCAATACTTATGCTTCCAGCACCTGCACCATCTTCAAAATCTGAATCTGCCCACTCAACACTTCTAATGAATAAAGGTTTAAACATGCTTTCAGTAAGTTTAAGTGTCAGCAAACTCAATGCACTGATAACACTATTTTCTGCGGCATCAATGTTTGTGACAGAAACAGGGTGCTGGCGGCGTAAATCAAGTGCATGCAAGCACAGGTCAAAAATCTGTGTATGGTACACAGCAACAGATGACCTATCCATTTTTCCAACAATGTTTGCCAGCAAGTCGAAGGTGATTATTAAGCTTGAATCTCCAGATTCAACAGCACGAGCAAAAAATTTCAACAAAGGTGGCAAAACAAGACGAACCTAGAAACAGATTCGGTTATTTTCAGATAAATAAAACAAGAACAATCATAAGACGAATACCCATCAATGAGACAAACTACAATACTTACTGAAACTTTTTCTGTCAGAAGTTTCCGTATAACGTCAGCTTTCATCTTCAGCTTTGAATCTGATCTAGATACTAAGGTAGGATGAAGCACCACGAGTTCTATAATATCTCCAAGATAAGGATTTAGAAATCCACCAAGCTTCTCTACAACGGCCTCCAAAGTGAGAGCAACAGAAAGCATAACAGATGCCCCTGAATCTAATGATTGAACTGCACAACTACGAGACACATTTATCAACTTCCCCATTATACTTGGCAGCTCACTCAACGACCTTGGCCCCAGTACATTAATCAGTGTGCCGCATGATCGAAGGCAGCTAGAAGAGAGAGCCAAGTTGTTTGATGTAATATATTTTGCAATTGACGCTAGCCAAACACTGATAATTGAATGGTAAGAAGGAAATGCACTGGCCAGAATTTCTATAGCTGAAACTGCAGCGACTTTAAGAGAACTATCAGAGTCATCAGTAGAATCATCAATTAAGTTCACAATTCTCAAAGATATACTGTCGAATAATTTAAGAAAATTCTCATCCATATGAAGCCAGGGACTTCCAGCAATCCACTCTTTCCGTGCCATCTTCTTTGATTTTACCCTGGTGTGTTCTTTAACTGTTTCACATAAAAGGCTGAGAGCCTGCACGAGGTTGTAAGATAATATAAGAAATTATGAGCTCCATTATAACGAAATGTTATATAAACACAAAAAGACAAGCAAATACACATGCATGCCAGATCGAACAGAAGCTTATTATCTGTTGTTGTTATTGTTATTTTAGTTTGTGTTTTGTTTTGGGTATCATTGTGCTATATAAAACGCTCCTGTGTAATTGACAAAATAAGCTACTGGATCATCATCACCAACGCCTGCCAACCTTAAAATAAATGAACAATTTAAAAAAAACAAAAAAATAAAGAAGAAAACTTTCGTTGAGATGAATGAAAGAATAAAGAAAAGACCAACAAAACATAACAGGATTAGTCATGTACCTTTTTCCCAACATTTTGATTATTATGGCCAAGCAAATTCATGATACTTCTAAAGAAAGCAGAAGGATTCATAACCCTCCTGGCATTTCTCAAAATAGCATGCATATACTCCTTTATTTCCTTCCTGACAGCCACAGGTATACCAACTTCCTGGCTTCTTGCATCAACAAGTTGGGCTAGATAAACAACCTGCTCCAGGAGATCTCCAAGTATGCTCTACAAAAGAGGATTTGCACGTGTCATACAATCAGGCATATTATGGCTTCAAACAAGTGAATATTTGAACCCATAGTCTCCTCAGTAACTTCAAGGAGCAAAACTTCAAAAACATGCACTAAACTGCAGGTCCAATCATCAAAATTTATGATTTTTTTCCAAAGACAATTTTCTGCATTAATTCATCGAACTAATAATTTGACTCAATTTTTTAGTTCTGTCTATACATTTTGATAGAAGGTTTTAATGTAGATTGTGCGGAATCATTCACTGGAAGTACAGAACATTAGTTTACATCTGTGCTTTTATATGTCTATGGTTGGAAACGATTGACTAGAAACGAACTACTAGCTTGGACTAATTGGAGGCAAAAATACAGTAGACCACGCGACATTGAAGACTAATAATTTAGCCTAAAATTTATACAATGCCAAATTGAGTTCAAAAATTTCCCAGTTTCCTTCAAACAAAAAAAGAATAAACTTAAAAGGAAATTGAAAATAAGTATTATGGTGTTAAAAGGAATGACTACCGCACTTCATAGGAAATACCTACTAGGTAGTTTTCTTCATATTTTACAGCTAATGTTCAGTTGTGTGAAGTAATATAACCCCATGAGGGGATATTTGTTCAACAATTTAAACAAGTCTGAATTTATGAAACCTAAGATGAAAAACTTAAGTTTGGTGTAATTTGTGTTTGGATTCTACAATAAAATGGATTATAGACACCTTGATTTATATATCCTATATTTGATGATTTATGGGTTTATTGTGGGTTCCACAAGTTTGGGTATATGTAACCCGTGGAATTTGCAACCTCGTAGTCAAGGTTAAGCTAATTTGCATACTAAACATAGGCTCAATTTCTTAATCCCAACTTACATTCCTACATATATTTAAAACTATTATAAGTTAGTTAGCTTGTGAGTTAAAGAGTTGTAACTGCCAACTAACAGTTATTGGCTACCTTAGTTGGTATGAGTTTGCATTCAGTAAAGGAGAGATCAAAATTAGAGAGAAGATGGAATTAAGAAGAGATCATATTTCTTTTGTGAATTGCATCATTGAGATGGCAGAGAAAAGTAAAGCATGTAATGCATATTAGATTCGTTGTGCAACAAGCAGAACACCAAATCAATCTAATGTTAAATGTCGATTCCACGGCTGCTACAAGATTACTGGTAGCCATGAGTATGAGGAGAAAAACTGTGGTAACTCAGATTGTTTACCTGTATGTCATCCGAGTTTTCCTGCAATGTGAAAGCAAATTCTGGACCTTGCAATTTGTCTAAAGCAAATTTTGTGGCCAGAAGGAACTTCTTTAGTGATTCAAAACAAAAGTTATCAAGATTCATGTGCTTAAACATTGCAGCAAGAGAACGAAGCCAAGTGGTGCATGGATACTGCTCACAAATATGCAATGCAAAACCATACTCCCTTTCTCTGTGTACAGAAGACGTGAAACCATCCCGCCCATGCAAATCTTCGAAGGGAGGTAATTTTGAAGCCAGTGACTCAAATAGAAGCAAAAGCAACGAAGCCAAGCCATTCCATTCTCCCACAGTCCTGCAAATAGGCTGGTCAGATAGAGCAGTAGAAAATTGAAGAGAAAATTACTGAGAAAAATTAATAATAAAAGAGTACCTTAATAAGTATTGGAATATTTTTAACATTCTATCTTCAGCAATCTCAGGCAGGATGCTAATGAAAGACTGAAATGCAAACGGACATCAGCACACAAATCATAAGAAGCACGCCTTCAATCATGAAGATAGTCGGTCATCACAAAATCAAGTATTACCTCAAGTAATTTATCCATGTTCTCAGTTTTCGATAGCCAACATGGAACAACTGCAGCAATAAGATTCTCAAGTACGCGCTCTGAGTGGCTATCGACCTACAGATAGATAACAAAAAGTATAACATCTGACTAGGAAATTACCTATAAAGCTAAATCATACATTCTTCTCCACATTGGGGTCTCAATCCCGTTTTTGTTCTTTTTCGGAACTTAGACTTGGGACCCACCAGGCAAGACTTTCTCCTTCTATTTTTATTATGAGTGTAATAAATAATAAAAACAAAATTACTTGAGCATATTTGGAAATGAATTTCAAAGTAGTATTTTTAAAGAGAGAACGTTTTCCTCCCAGAACTTTTGGGGAAAAAAAAGTAATTATGTATTTTATTTAAAAGTAGATTTTTCATTTGTCAAAAATACTTTTAAGATATTTAAAAAAATCCATAAAGAACATAATAAAGTATCAGAAGATGAAATTCAAAACTCAAATTCTTTTTTTTAAATAGTGAGGATATTAGGAGCATCACTCCTTGCATTATGTTTATGGTTCACTCCACTAGTCCTTGAAGAGACATTGCCCAAGGGCAACTACTGGAGACAAGTTTTTTCTTTTTCTAATATGAGAAATCTAACTTTCACTGAAAAGATAAAAGAATACAGAAAAGAGAACACTAGGGCATAAAGATAAAAAAACAAGCTCCGTAAAAAGAGTCCGAATTACACAAGAAAAGGACTCCTGGAGACATGTTTTAAACCTGGAGGCTAATCAAGAGCCTGAAATGTATGTCCAAACATCCCAAACTTTTGCCACTAAGGCACCCGCGAGGGTAAAACAACCGTAGGAGAACAAAAAGATCTCAAAAGAAATCTCAAATCATCAAACCAACAGATCCAAGCCAAAAGTTAACTCATCGAGTAAGACCACACTGCATTTTCACAACAATTAAAATCGTGCATATGAACCAACCCCACAAAATATTCGTCAAGCAATACTGCAATAGAACCCAACCACTGACCAATAATGTCAATAAATGGTTAACCTTAAAATAATAATTTTTTTATAAGAAATACCCTAATAAATAATAATATTATTACCAGATAAATATAACATAGTTTCAGGAACAGGTTTAATCACCTGACTGATAGCAGATTCACCAATGAGGGTAAGAATATCCAGCATATGCTCCACAAGTTTTTCTGGGATAAATTTTGCGACACAGGAAATTAACGAATACAAATGGTTACGGGTGACTCCATCCTTTGACAAATGAGTACAATCAACCAACAATTTGATATCAATTTCTTTTGTCCACTGAACCTGCCAAAAAAAAAAAACCATTAACACTTGAAGAAGACACGGAGTGAGTTAACAGAATTGCAGGTATAACGACTACTGACTGTCTTATAAAAAAACACAACTACTGACTGCAAAAATTTGATGCACCTTTTGCGGGGAAGTAGTCATGACTGACGAACAAATATCTTCAAGAATTATTAAGATCGTCTGCCTTATGTAGCCTATTGCATCAGACATGCCCTGAGAAACACCAGATCCTGCATGGTTTGACTGCTCATCAAGTGCAAGAGCAGCATTTACCCAATCCTCTGAAAAAACTTTTCCAAGCAGCATAAATAATTGTCCTATGAGGGATTCCCTACAATACAATCATGGATGTTAATATTATGAGAGGATAAGTATTGCATCCTCTTTTACTTCAAGATGGCAGAAAGCAGAGGTGCAAATATATGATTCTAAGAAATTTAAAAACACCTGCTAGCCATGTCTTTCTTCAATAGTAAAATATCAAGAACAGAGCTTAAAAAGGAGAATGCATTCTCTTTTTTACAAATCATATCATAGGACGAGCTGGATGTATGATACTCTTTGGATTTCTTTTTCTTCTTCCTATTCACCAAACTGCCAACAAAATTTTCACATTTCAACATGTAATTCAGCATCCGACCCATGGTGGAGGAAGTAATCTACAATAATAAATTTGGTAAAATATCAGATTCCCTATACTGTATTGCCAAAAAGTTACATCTAAGGTATTTTCTTAAAAAATACTGTAACATTGATTAATGAGAAAAAAGGATATACAAATGTATAAGCTTCTTGTGTTGTTTGCATAGATGCAAAACTTAGAGAATGCAGAAGCCCTCTGTTCTTACCTTGACTACTTAACATGTGATGTATAAAATAAAAAAAAAGGATTCAGTACCACAGACGAAAAAAGAACAAGCAAATAAAAATAATGCCAAAATGCAAGAAGAAGCAGGTAACTATTGACATCAGTTAGCATACAAAACTCCTATCAGAACAAATAACAAAGTAAGTGGCGATCATACTGTGAACTCTTACATCGAAGAACTAGGTTATTTTCCCCTCCGTTTCTTTTTTTTTTTTAAAGAAAGAAAGTAAGAAATGAGAATGAAATTATAATGAAGAGAGAAACAGACAACTGTAAACACTAATTAACGCAAAATTTCTAATCAAACAAATAAAATAAAAGGCAATCTTACTTTTAAAAGTAGGACCTGTTCTTATAATATAAAAAACTTGTTATTTAAAACTCTTCTCCAAAATAAAACTTCTTATATAAATTCAAAATGGATTCGACAAAATATAGAGTTTATTTTGAAGCATGGAAAGCATCCCAAAATCCAATATGAACAACAAAAAACGTAAACAAGAACGTTACCTAGTAATTAAACTGTCATGTAATTTTAATTAAAATTAACTATATAGAATGAGTTGACAGTCTAGAAGGGAAAATAATAATTTAAGGTAATCACAACAGAATTCAAACAAAAATTTTAAACTGACGCTCAATGCCATCAACAAAAGACTGAACAAGTTAAAATATACAGTAACTAACATGTATGCGTATCAGGGCTTCTCGTGTGGCACTTTGTACATTACTGTCAGCATCTCGAAATAACAAAACAAGTTTTGAAAACAAAAATTCCTGCATTCAAAAAGAAAATATAGAAAATTTTAGTTAGTAGCTGAAGAAGGTAGATTTATCAGTTCCTGCAACTAAATAATTGAATTTCTTCCCTTAGACATTAACAAAAAAAAAACTAATAACAATAACAATAATAATAAAAAATTTGCAACAGTAATAAACAAAAACTACAGTTTCAATCCAGCCGAATCCTGCATTACTTTCATCAGTTATGACTGTCAATCCTACAAACTTCTTTACACAAATCCATCTAAATGTAACGAATAATAACAATTTTTTATGCATTTATTGCCCATAAAAAAAAATGTCTTCAAAGAAAGTTCCCTCATTGGGCCTTGTCTCCATCAGTGTGTTGTTTTTGTTATTGAAATGAAAAATCTTCAGATATGTCAAAAATCTATAAATATTCTACTATTTATTTCTAACCAAATATCCCATAATATAGCAAAAAAGCATGCTTGCCACGAAACTTTCTCTGAATCGTGAAGGGGGACTCAAAAGCGCCTCGTCAATCATAGGACCACACCCCTACTACGGGGGGGGGGGGCTCAAAAACCACTGCCATTTTACAACAATTAAATACAAACTTAAGTGCAGAGATGAAGATAACCTGCATTTCATCCTTCATCATGCTATATATTTGATCATTCAGCTTTTGCAAGATAGCTAAAGAAGGACGTACAATTGCATCTTCACTCAGAGCGCTACCATTGAACTGAGAAGGAAAACGATCAACCATACATCTTAATACGTAAATCTTAAATTTTAATACTGAGATAAACAAGTTGAACTCAAATCGTAAAAGGTTTCTTACTTGCAATGCCTTCAACAAATAATCTTCAGAAACATGCCAATCAAAAGAAGATGGTGTAGCACAACACTAGAATGGCCATGG
>JAOANK020000070.1:435365-454886 GCA_026257165.2 Telfairia occidentalis | reverse complement strand
GGGAGCTCTCGAATTCTCCCTTGACACCCTGTGTTTCTTCCCTTGAATACTCAATAAGAGATCTAGTTCTTATCACATTTTTGTCGAGAGGTGCTGAGTTTTTCACTAAAGTATTCAATTGGGTGGGCTTCTTGAGATAGGACAGCTCCTATTCCAATTTCAAAAGCATCCACAGTAACTTCAAAAGGTTTTATGAAATTTGGAAGGGCTAGAACAGGTGTTGAGCTTAACCTATCTTTGAAAGTTTGAAAGCTAGTATGACCTAGGAAACATTGAATGTCCCTAATAGTTTTAGAGGTAGGCAAATCGTTTATAGCTTCGATTTGTTTGCAATCTACAATCCCGCCTTTATTACTAATCATAAACCCTAGGAAAGAGATGTTATGTGTCATGATTATGCACATGTTTAGGTTAATATAAAGTTCATTTTCTGCCAGACTTGATTTAGATGTTCCAAGTGTTCATTTTCATTTTTGCTATAAATAAGTATGTCATCAAAATAAACAACAAAAAATCTGTTCAAGAAGGAATGAAAAACCTGGTTCATTAGTCTCATGAAGGTGCTAGGAGCGTTGGAGAGTTCAAATGGCATGACTAGCCATTCAAAAAATCCTTCATTTGTCTTGAATGTCGTTTTCCAGTCATCCCCCTATTTGATTTGAATTTGGTGATATCCACTCTTCAAATCAATCTTTGAAAATATGGTAGATCCTCCCAATTGGTCAATGAGGTCATTCAATCGTGAAGTTGGAAATCAATATTTCGCTGTGATTTTATTTATTAGATGACTATCAACACATAAATGCCACGAACAATCCTTTTTTAGGGCCAATAGTGCGGGGACCATGCATGGGCTAAGGCTTGGTTGTATATGGCCTTTGTTCAAGAGATCTTGAATGTGGTTGTGTAGGATCTCATACTCTTTAGGGCTCATTCTGTAATGAGGTAAGTGAGGTATAGTAGAGCCTTGTACAAGATCGATTTGGTGTTGAATGTCTCTAAGAGGAGGTAAGGAACTAGGTTCTACAGCCAAATTTGGGAATTGTAGCAAGAGATTTTGTATTGGTTGTTATATATCTTGGATTTTAGGGTTATGAGTTTCTTGTTTTGAGACTGAGGCAAAGATAACATTGTTTTTTTTGCTTATATAAGGTCTTTGTCAATGCTGAAAAGCTGCTTCTTTCCCAAAAAAAAAACCTTCTTTCCTGCGCTTTTTCTCCTTAATTTTTTCGAGGGGGAGGAGAACTACTTTCTTCCCCATCCATGTGAATTCATAGGTGTTCTCTCTGCCTTTGTGGATAGTTTGATTATCATATTGCAATGGCCTACTGAGAAGGATATGGCAGGCATCCATATCGAGTACATCACACACGATTTGATCCTTATAGTGATTCCCAATAGAAAGAGGTATAGTGTATAGTGCAGATTTCACTTACTTGAGTCTCTCCACCTTTCTTGATCCAAGAAACTTTGTAGGGATTTGGATGCGTGCTAGTTTGTAGTTGCAAAGCATTGATCCGCTTCTTTGATACAATATTCTCACTACTACCGCTGTCAATAATCACTTGGCAAATTTTTCCATTGATGGTGCAACGTGTTCGAAAAAGGGAATGTCTTTGAGGTTTTGTCTCTGTTTTTGGAGTGAGGAGTATACGTTGTAAAACGCAAGATAATTGGTCTCCATCATTGGGGATTGCATATTCAATATCATCTTCAGAGTTGTCGTCAATTTCTTCCTCTTCTTCATCTTCTTCGTTAGGTTCTCTAATGGTTAGAGTTCTTCTTTGAGAACATTCATTAGATAAATGCCCTCGTTGTCCACAACGAAAGCATTTTCCAAGAGTTGGGCAATTGTAAGGATGTCTGCTTTTCTTGGATGTAGGTCTTTCCGAATCTTTTTGTTGATCATCCCCTTTGGGTTGAGTTTCATCCCTTTTACTAGTAGAACGTATATTGTTTGGTGGTTGGTTTCTTTGTCCCTCTGCCTTGTTTCTTTTGTAGGTTTGGATGGGCTTCTCTCAATTTCGACGAAAATTCTCTCTATTGTTCTTAGATTCTTCTTGTTCTTCAATCTTTGTGGCTAGTGTGATGGCACTGGATAAGGAGTAAAGAGAGTATGAGTTCACAATCTTACAAATTTCATAGCACAAACCGTCAACAAATCTTGAGATTTTTTGTTCATTTTCTGCAAGATTGTTTCAAGCGCCGAGCCGATGAAACTCTTCGGTATACTCTGCAATTATTTGGCTCCCTTGGTTACAATTTTCGTATTGAATGTAAAGATGCTATTTGTAATTGACAGGGAGGAATCTCTTTTTCATTAGGCGCAACATCTTTTCCCAAGATTTGACCGGTTGCTTGTCAAATCTTCTCCTATTGAGTTGCAATTGGTCCCACCAAGCTGAAGCGCCACTTTTGAATTTAAAGGCCATTAATTTGTCCTTCTAATTGTCAAGGGTGTTCATATAGTCAAAGAAGTTCTCCAAATTCTTGATCCAATCAAGAAAATCTTCTACATTTAAGCGTCCATTGAAGCTTGGAAGATCAATCTTCATTCTGAATTCTGAGGGACTCTCCCCACTGTTGTTCATGTCTTCTGGGAAAGTTTTGTTGGATTTCTTCTCGAATTGGTTCATCCTCACCAGAGGAATCAGAATCTTGGATCATAAAACCTGGAATTTGGTGTGCAAGACCTCTAATGCTTCTTTCTTCTTGTCTTCTTGCCGGAAGAGGAAAATTTTCTTGGGCTACTTGATTGTTTCGAGTATTTCCTCTGCCTCTCGGTTGATCAGCCGTATTATTATTGATGCTGATTTTTTTTATTTGTCGTGTCAAGAGGCCAAATGCGTCTTGAACATCTCTAAGACCATTGTGCAACTCCTTTACCATAGCTTCTACTGTCTGCCAGCGATGATTTAAGTTTTGATTTGTGGTGGAGAAGGCTTCTGCTTCCATTAGGTTCTTGTTCTACGACAAAAAAACCTTAGATCCGAAGGGAATAAGATAATCTAGAGTCTGGATCGGTTGCTCTGATACCAATTTGATGTAAATCAAAGTCTGGAACTTTTATTAAAGTGAACGATGTCTTTACAAAAACGAGAAAGACTAGTATTTATACTAGTTACAAATCCTCACGGTTAAACTAACTAACCATAAGTAAAAAAAAAACTAACTAACTAATAAAAGAAATATTCCTATGCCCGTACATCAAGAACAAAGCAGACCAACCTTTTCTAACAAAACGGCAATAAAGAAAGAGTTGATCTAAAGACTCTTCATTCTCCAAACAAAGCACGCAAACCGATGGTCTATAGGACCAATAGGGGAACTTCCTTTGCAGCTTATCCGAAATATTCAGGCTTCTGTAGAACAAAGGACCAAAAAAAAACTTTCACCTTCTTTGGTGCTTTGTTCCTCCAAATGTAATCCACCAAAAGGGAGTTGAATCTAGGCCTAGGTGTAAGCTTGTGCAAGAATGACCCAATGAGTCCTCCTTCCAAATTAATCTATCCGCACCTGAACCAAGCTAGAAACCCTCCAAAATTTCAAAAAGCTGAATTCAATTAGAGATTTCTCTATCAAACAACCACCTTCTAATCCCCAGATCCAAGCATGTGAGTAAGAGCTCCAACAATCTGAAATGAAGGAGTTTCTTTTCCAAGTCTTCCTAGCAAACAAACATCCCTAAAGAATACAATCAAGATTCTCTAAAACGCACTTACAAAAGAGAAGAATTCTTTCTGTATTTCAATGAAAATGCAGTTCCTAATCAAATAAAAAAAGAAGCACAAGAGAGGAAGACTTTTGGATAAAATCCATAGTTTTTACTCTTTTTTTTTTTGCTTTTCTTCTCTGGATTCTTTTTTGGTTCAAGCTTGCTTTTTTGTCTACTCAGAGTTGTTCTTTCAATCATCTAGATGAAAATGTAGTTTAACTTAGAAATTCTCAATCCCAACTTATCTTCAGATATCTTTACCATTCATTTCGAACCAAACTTCCCAACCATGTTAAGGCAACAGTAAGCCAAACCACGTTGGTGGACCCCTAATCCTTTGGGAGGTTTTTCAATTTCGTCTATGTTTCAAGCCTTATGGGATATTCCTCCCGATTCGGATACTCGGGTCTTTTCCTCTTGATGGAAGGTTAAGGTTTCCAAGAAGAAAAAAAAATTGTTTGGCAGGTTCTCCATGGGAAAGTTAACAATTCAGATCAAGTCCAAAATTGTTCCTCCTTTGTTTTGGGCCTGCAATAGTGTTCTTTATGCATAGGCGCACTGGAGGACTTAGATTATATGTTCTGGTCCTGCAATGGGTGAGGACGCTGTGGAGATGTTGTTAGGATTCATTGGGGATCTATGTGGATAGCCTTTCGGATTGCAAATCAGTGATCGTTTAGGCTCTTCTCCTAAACCCTACCTTTCGGCTACATGCAGGATTTTGTGGCACACGCGCATTTGTAGGATTGTTTGGGATATTTGGATCAAAAGAAATAATAGGATTTTTAGAGAAGTTGAGAGGATTGCGGGGCTTGTGGGGCTTGTTTCTTGTATGCCCTTATAATTCTTTCATTTTTCTTTCAATGAAAGCATGGTTTCTTATTTTTTAAATTTAAAAAAAAAAAACCCAAACCAAACGAGGCAAAGAGAGACTGCAACACTCATTTTGTTTTGGAAAATAGTTAAGCAACTAGTGCTCACAACAACTGTTTCGATTCCCTCAATTTTTAACCATGTCGCTACCTTTGTTTATTTTCCACTAACCATCACAAAGGAACTTTATGGAGAATTTTCTCTTCATGAGGAATCCTTTTTTCTCTCGAGATTCTGTAACCCAATATACCAAAACATTTGGTTTACCATCCAAACAAAAAGCGCATGATTTGGAAGCCAACGAAAAGTAAAATAAGCAACAAATAACAAGAACATCCATATTAAAAAATAGGAAAAACTAATTGAATAAGCAATGAACAACCATTTTCAACATATACCTGGATTAGAAGTTCTTGAATTATTACTCTTCTCTGACAATTTAGAGCAGCTCATTAAAACCTTGGTCACCATATTATGCACTAAATGCCTCATCGGAACAGTCTCAATAAGTGAGATCAAACCAGGTTGGCAGAAGTCACTAGAGAAACTACAGAAGACAAATAACCAGAGAATGAATCATCCATAACATGCAAATTGTTATAAATGAAAAATATCAGTCCCACCTATATTCAACTAAGGAATCCACAAGGATGGAGAGAAATTTATCGATGTTGAACTCTCTGGATAGTTCCAAAAGAATACCAGCTAAATCCCTTTGCATTAAAATACAAGAGAGAGAAGACAACGTAAAAAATGAGTAGAAATTGATGAAAGATAAATCAAATTCAAAGACCAAATACAAATCAAAATAAGAAACGGGAATTGAAATTCAGTAAGCAGTATACATTACCTAATCTCCATCAAGACGTCCAATACCTTTCTTGGAAATATGTCAACTGATTGTAACTGTGTAAAAGATAAATTCAGAACATACCAGAATCAAAGCATACGCACATTACAACTTAGACATGTTGGGAAATGCTTTTATTTAACAAAATGAAAGAATACAAAGGCAAATATAAAAAAGTCCCACAAAAGGAGTCCCAAACTAACTAAGAAAAGGACTCCAGTCAACTTTAGTCAATCCAAACAGTTCCAGTTCGCATGTCATCGGTTTAGTTGATTCAGCCAATCTTTAAAAAACAAATTCTGTATCAGTTGTCAATTTTTCTTAAACTATAGGGCAGTTTGACATCATTTTTTGCCAAAACAAGCTGAATCAACCTCCTTAAACCCTTAATTGACTAGTAAATAATTGAATGTTGTATTACTACGCACTTTAGACCCTTTTTGTTTATTATTATGCATAAACGCTGCCCATTGTAGTGACAATACACAAAAGGCAATAATCACTAAGAAAAGCAATGATATTCTATGAAACCAACACTAAATTAATCTACGCCACAAATGATTAATAAAACATTTTTTGGACTAATAACAAGAGTTGTCATTAAGATAAAATGAAATAATTACAACCAAAGCAGGTCGTAAAACCTAGGACTATGGAGGTCACAAAAAAAGGCTTCAATTGTTGAAAAACTGTAAAATTACAAAAAAGATTTAGAGCGAATAATCCAATTAAATTATTGAAACATCTTGTGTAACTCGTAAATACAAAGCAATGCACCAACGGAAAAAAAATATTACACGCACATTGGACCGTTTTTCAAATGATGATACATTTAGGCTGCATGATGTGTTGACAATACAAATATACAATTGGCAAAAAACACTGAAGTGAAAAGAGCAATGGTATTACATGTTCTCACATCATTTTAATATCTCAACTTCAATATGCGTTGGGCCTTACCTTTAATAATAAGAAAAAACCTAAAAGTTGTCTCTTCCATATAAAAATGAAGCATAGAATGACCTACGCAAATTACATTTAGTTCTTTTCACCAAAATAATACCTGAACAAGGGTGATCAAAGCCATAAGTGAGAGTCGAACTGATTGCATATCACTTGACTCCCTCGCATCCTCTTTGGCAATCTCAGAGACTGACCGAATCAAACTCTTAACAAGCTTAGGTATCAATATGACTTTGTTTGCTAGCAAACCAACAATCATCAAAGCACCAGCCTGTATTTGAAGGAACAGGGGCGCAAAATGTAGTTATACAAATACAGCCAACGTGATCAAAGTGCAATCTTGAAATGAAAAAATAATAAATAAATAACTTATAGAAAACAAAATGCTTTCTAATTTCTAAATTACCTTCTGATCTGAAATCCCCTTGGTGCCAGGCTGAAGCCCAGTTTTAACAAACAAAAGAACTATGTTTAATACAATGGGTTCAACGCTTGTAAGGGAACCCAAAACTTCTATAACAACTGCAGTGCAGAAATTGACAACTGGCCTCGCTGGATGGAAGTTCTTTGATGGAGTAGCCTACAGCAGAAATGGCATGGTTATTTATGACTGACATCGTGACAAGAAGTAAACAAAAAAAAAAATTCCTTTCAAAATAAAATCTAAAAACACTGTATGGATATACAAAAAATAATAATAATCTCACATAATTGCATAAAACTTCCAAAACACCGCGATCACGGACACATTGTTGGACTATAACCTTCCTTGGTGGTGGGGCACCCGATAATTTCACACCTTCTAGAAATTTCCATTTACTATTCCTACAACACCGATAAAAAAAAGATCAAAAACTTCATGAAGTCCACAGTAGCCCAGCTGAAATAAGCTAGAGAGAATTTCAAACCCCAAAACAAGCAGCTGTACTATTCGAACAAAAGCATGAGTGTCATGGAATGGCAAGGCGCAAAGAACCAAGTCCTCGACATTATGCACGTGAATCCTGAAAAAATGATTCCCTCATAAAGAGTAAGAAGATATCGATCAAAAGGAAAAAGAAAGTTAACCAAACCTTCAAAACGGTCTACGCCTGACACTTGCAAGATTATTTGAAGTACTTACTTGTATCTGCGAATCAAGTACTCTAAAGTCTTAAGCGACGAAGGTTGTTGAAAGTGCCCTGAAATCAGCCTCAGGTACGAACTAATTGTTGCGTTGATACGTTTGTTTTCCTCTTCACCCATCAGCTCTCTATCCTGCTCTCTACTTTTATAGCTAAATAAATTATTCTTATAATTTCGGAAACGCTCATCCAAGCGAATAAGCACCTCCAGACCTGAAGATTATTCCATACAACAGTTGAACTAAGAATACTGAAATCCGACGCTACCCAATCCACACACACACAAAAAAAAAATGAGATTGAATCGATAATATTGACATCCTCCACAGCAAAACAAGAACCTAGTAGTTTTGAAAGGAAATCAATCGATAAGTTCGAACCTTGGAAACAGGTTCAGCTAAGTCCATCAGAGAATAATTACACTCACCTTTCAAGTAATTCACATCTCAGTTTTAAATGATCAGAGGAAAAAAAATATACATCCGAGCAAACAAACTCACATTCTTCCGAGTATAAAAAACGGGAGAAAATTAGCTGAGGAAACCAATTCAATACTGACCTTGTAAGGCAATGCTGAGTATAGTGTCGACGTCAATGTCAGCTGCTTCTTTGGGGTCAAAAAGAATCGAAGGTCGAGTAAAAGGCCTCTTGAGCGGCTCCGAGTCTGCCTGTACAAAGGATTTGATAGCTTGCAACTGCGAGGCGATGGATGAAGCCATTGATAAATTAAGTGCGAGAGATCTCTCTGAGGAACTCCGAAGTCTGGGACTGATGCAAATCCGCTATCGTGAAGAGAGCTCTTTTCGCCGGAGGCCTACCGATGCGGCGGTGGTAGTCTTGGTGGTACTGGTACTGGTGGTTGCGTTTTGGCGGTTTTATAGCTTAAACCCAGGCAAGGCAAAACCAATTGGTCAAATTTTCACTAGGGTTTATAAGAATCACCCGCCGTAGCCGAGAAATCCAATTATATCAGTCATCAACATTTTAATATATGACTTAATGTAATTTCCTTGTAAAAACAAAAATTAATATAATTCCCCTTACCCTACAATAAGCCCAAACCATTGGTTTTTTAGTACATATCTATTTTCTTTTTTCTTTTTTTTTTCTTTTTTCTTTTTTTTTTTGAGTACGTGGATCTATTATCTGTCTGTAATTATATTTTTTTCAAAATAATATATGTAACTATTTTTTTTTGTAATTCCCTCTTTAGTCATTTAACACGTGAAATGCCATTATTGAATTCTATATTTTTCTTGGTACATTATAATTTAATTCTATACGTTTTGTACATATTTACACATTCAGCTTATATATCATATATAATTCAATAAATTATGACCTTACATATTTAAAATCTTAGTTAAAACATATAAATAAATCATGAATTTAAATCTCCACCATCATACCTTGAACTTAAAGAAAAAAAATGGCACTTTACAACGGTAAAGAGTCAAAACCATCATTTCTTCAATCTAGTAAAAAAATAGAAAGCAATTCTACATTATATTGGCCAGTTGGCACAAAATATTTGTAAGATGGTAACTTTCCATCCGCACTGAATTTCTAACCATTGATAACAAAATTGACTTGGGGCACCCATGGTCATAGAATTACTTTGAATTGCAGGGAGCCTACTAGTTCTGCAATCCCCAATTTGGGATTATAATATAACAATAAGCAACATCAGATTCAAGTAACGGAAATGGCAACGCCATAAAAATGTTCCTACCTTTTCTTTTATGAGGAAAATTATGAATCTACATCGAAGCACATTCGAGTGCCTAACAATTTATGTTACAACATATTCATCTGTCTATGAGATTCGAAATCGACATACTCTCCACTTGGCTGCTCGCCGAACCCATAAATATCAAAAACTTTATCACCTAAAGGGATATTGTTGGCTTCTCGTCCTTTAAAACCCTCCATTTGTGAACCCCATGGGGGCAGTGTCATAGGGTTAGAATTTGAAACATCTAAACCAGTTGGATTCTGCGGTGAGTTCCCGGCTGGCCTCCGGTTCGTCGAGGCTGCTGCAGTTAAAGATGCTGATTGTTGCTGCTGCATTTGCTGCTGGTTTTTCATTGGTGATTTTGGCCTAAGCAACTCTATTTCCGGGGTCGTTATCACAAGATGAGATGCTTCTGGTGGTGGATTTCGGCCTCCTCCACCTTGCCAAACTTTCCCATCCTTATCAGCGAAGTTCTTGATATATGCCTGAATGTGAATCATATGACCATTCAAGTTCAGAGATGAATAATAATAACTGACGACGAAATCCAAGAGAATGAGAAAGTGACATCAAAAAAAATATATGGTGCAAATCAGGAGTTATTGTTGCTTTGTCTCGTTAGACATTTTGTACTTCGCTCTTGTAATATTTGGAGATCCATATTTTATCTATTTGGTTGTTTAGTTATCTTTTCACTCTCCAGTAGAGTTTGTATCCTTGAACATTTTCAATCTTTTCACATCTATCATAAAAAGTTTGTTTCCTATTAAGGAAAAGGTGTTTTATTAAATTTTCACTTCATTTAACACGAACTACTTTCTGGACTCAAATACTGTTCGAGAGAAGTTCAACTCCAGTAAGAAAATGCGTGACTCAGTCTCTCCGTTGACAAGAAGTTCAATAAGCACAAACTATTTATCTTTCCCATGCAAATGTCAGATTTTATATGTGCATGAATACAGTTGTCATAGGTCAACAAGCAAGCACGGTAGTTGCCGTGATATTGTGTGCAGAAAATTTTAATTCCCTGATGTCGTACCTCAGCAAGAAAATTTGATGAAGACAATTCTTTACCCACGGTCAGCCACCCAGATCGAATATTATGGTCCTCACCAAAGAGCTCTAGCCTCCTGCGTCCAAGGGCAAAATGCTCAATTATCCGGTACATATCTTCGGGCTTCTGGGTTGAACCTGAGATATTTTAAAACATAAGACTATAGACAGAGGCAAAAAAAACCAGGTAGCATAAAGTTTGGATGCCAGAGAGTTCCTTTACTTGAAGCAAGATTACGTTTATACAAGACCCTTTGGAGTTTACAATACTTGTTACCGACATTGATTTCAATGCTTCCACACCAAGAAAAAATGTAGTAAAAAAATCAAAAGAAACGCAAACTCAGGCTAGTGAGGCCCTGAAAGCTAATGATGATACTGACCATAAGGAGGTTCCTCGGCAATAATTACATCAGTATCAATGTTTGCGTGGATTATATGACCATCAGTACTGCGACGTACAGTTCCTTTAATGCCCATGAGACAATGCTCCTTCATTGAGACAGCAGAAAAACACTCGAGAGTGAAAAAGATAGATCTCATAGAATACAGAGGAAGACCCGGAACCCAAATCAGATTGCCCAGGATTTTTTAAAAAAATTAGACTGACCTTGGAGTGCTGGAAAAGAGTATGGGAGTCATGCCGTAAACCTGGAGTTGCATTATTTTTGTTTGTCTTCACCCAACAAATATCCTCACAGCGACGGAATCCCCACTAAGCACCACAAAAATGAATCATTCAGTGGCAATTTCAAACAGGTGAAAACATTTTAGTAGACATCTGTACACCACCCTAAACATAAGGTAAAGTCCTATTCATATTCTCTAGTAAAGAGGCATAATCATTCACCTTTTTTAGACATTGACGGCCCTGCTCAAGACCAACACCATCACCAACCCATAGGAATATAAAAGAAGGTGTATCAGCTATTGCCTGCAAAAAATTGTGGAGGAAAATTTGATGATCAACTGAATGAAGCTGTATGAGAATAGGAAAATGATGGAGTTGAAAAAAGAAAAGGTAAAGCCACACCCTAACTTGTTTCCGGTCATCTCTAATACTAAAAGGCAATTATATGGAAAGATTATGACGAGAAATTACCTCAATTTTAAGATTCATAATTTCTTCAAAAGTCCAGTACTCCATGTGATCTGCAACACCAGGAGCCCGATGAACATATTCTTCCCATGGGGGATCAATCAGAATGACATCAAACTTGGTTCCAAAGAATTCTGGAGAAAGTTCAAACTCTCTCAGATCACACTTGTAATACATAGGAGGCGAGGCCGAATTGGCCACAATTTCATCCTTTTTCTGTATAAGTTCTCTAAGCTTGGGATAGTCCTCTACTACATTTGTAAGCTCAAGCTCCCGGATGAAATTCTGTGGTCGCATTCCCGTGTCAACAAAATTTTGAGAATAATCATTCTGCTCTCCTCTTGAAGGCGCCTTACCAGGAGGACCAATACTTTTCTGGGCAGCCCAACCACTAGGGGTTTTATCAGGTTGAGCACCCCGCCCCACTGGTCCAGTAGTGTTGAAACCAGGCCCAGCTACACCTGAAGAAACACCTCTTCCAGAGCCTGACTGATTAAAATACATGGCAGCGTTTGGTGGTGTACCTATATTAGGAGGAAATCTAGGTCCTGATGGTCCTGGTGGAACAGCTAACATATTCATATCAATACCACGAGCACCAGGCCAAACTGGAGGGGAGAATGGTGGGATAAAGACACCTGGAGATACTGGTGGGCCTGGACCAGGTGACATGCCAGGAGTAAGTGGCTGCATTGGTCCTGGCGGAGGAATTCCTAGAGGTCCAAAGGGAGATCCCATCATTGGCAATGGAATTCCACCCTGTTGACTCTCTCTCCCTGCAGGTCTTCCCCTTCCTCCTCTCCCTACTCTATTCCCTTTCATTCCTTGCTGAGCAGCTCGGTTGAAGGATCCTGGCTCTTGGTTGCCATATGGTTGCTGCGAACCACTGCTAGAACTTTGACCACCAGCAATGCGACTTGAATTTACACCTTTCTGGCCTCTTCCCTTCCCTCCCTGAAAATCAAAGTCATCCCTCCACGAATTCTGATCTTGTGTTGCCCCACCTTCATCTGCATATCTCTCCTTCAAATCTCCATCAGATTGCCCTGGACCATAGTTATCAGTCCTCCTTGCCCTACCTTCCTGCTGATGCATCCACTCACCATCACTTGGCGCATACTTACCTTCAGATTGCTGGCCAGCTTCAGGTCTCCTAGCAAAGTTTCCAGACTCTACTCTTCCATAATCCAGGGGTTTGGTTTGGATCTCTATCACATCATAATTCTCATTCAAAATGCCAAAGTTTGATGATGTTTTCACCGCTTCACCCCTACTTCCATCTTTCCGATTATTAGACCTACCATGAGGCCTTTCACTATCAATCCGCTCACGGCCATGTCTAGGCAACTCCCACTCCCTACCATGATCATACATGAAATCCCCAGACTTTGTATCACTGTCCTGGTTTCCATGTTGTCGTCTTTTCCAATTGTCAACATTACCTTCCCGATCTCTATTCCGATCACTCCAACTATCATCTCTGCCTTTTGATCTATCATCCCTATAACCATCTTTTTCCAGTTCCTTCCGCTTGTGGTTAAAACTCCTTTCGTACTCCACATCTATGTAGTCTGATTCTTGATGTCTCTCTGTCCTCTCAGGACTTTTGGACTTGTCTGCATTTGCAACTTCTCTTGCACTTTTATCTCTAGTCCACATCCGTCCATCTTCATCACCATTGACTGCCTTCTCCCGACCATTTGCAACATCTCTACTAGTTGAAATTTTTTGCTGCCTATATTTTTCAGTTTTGTCTCTGCTTGATTTATCGTCACGGGAAACTGAACTTGCCCTACTACCTTCTTCTTGCACTTCTGTCCTGCCTCTGCTCTTCCCTCTCTCCCCATCAAGTTTTTTATCCTCCCTGTAGTTAGATTTTGTACTCTTGTCATTGAGTGAATCTAATCCCTGACCTTTACTCTCACTGGCTTCAGTTCTTGATGGCACACTTTTCTCTCTTGAACTCTCGTACTTCAAATCAGAAGCCTTACCACTTCTACCCTCAACTTTTTCAGAATAACTTTCATCAAGTTTCTTGACAGCATCTGGTTCATCCCATCTTCTCCGAGATCTCCTTGCCTGCTCAGAAGATCCATGACCTTTCTCTCTGCTACTGTGTCTCTTTTCTGAATATCTGGAATCTCGATCCAGTATCTTTTCAGAATCTCCATCATGAGCTCTTTCCTCTTTGTTTTTGCCTCTACTCTGAGAACTTTCATGCTCAGAAAACTTTGAAGTCATTTTTCTTTTTTCATTCTCATCTCCTTTACCAAGTCCTCTACTTCCTGACTTATCCCCAGTGTCTTTCCTATTATCCAATTCTCCATCCTGGTACCAACTACTAAGTTTTTCCAAGGTGCTCTCCTCTTGTTTCTTTTTTGTCTGCTTTGAACGTGATTCTTTCCTTGAATCATATTCATCTTCCTCACTATCTCCTCTACTAGAGCCACCTGACCTTTTTCTACTGTCACTTCTATCCCCATGCGTTTTTTTTCTTCCACTGCTATCTAATCCATCAGTATCATCTCCATTGCTTGACTTTCTTGACCTGCTTGACCTATGTTTTCTTCTATCACTGCCATCCCACCCTTCATCATCTCCTGCCCTATCATTCTTCACACCCAAACCATCTTCTACATCTCTCTTCACAAAATTCCTACTGGATTCAGGTGAATCCATTGCTTGTAAATACCTTGATTACCACTTCAAAACTGGCTGTTATGCTTAATAATGAGCCATCTGCATAGATATATGGAGATAAAATTACGACAAAACTAGATTTAAAAGAACAGGATTAGTGAATATACAAATTCCTTCTTCAAATACCTTTTTCATATGAGGAAAGTTCACCTTTTAGCTTCCTTATGGTCTTTTTGACCTGTAAAGTTGCAGAAATGTCCAATTCTTTTTCATATTGATCGCATACTATAAGCTATAATTCCAAGTAGAAAAAACACATGCAAGAGCAATGTCAAAAAAGATGCAGAGGAAAGCTTAAATGATATTAATATCAAAAAACCAAAATCAGTACGAGTCATTTATGCTGGATCTGGAAGTGGGGGAAAAAATACCTAAATCAATCTAGGATGAAATTTTCTAGTTGAAAACCTCTGCCAGTCACAACTCTAGAGAACGCGAAGGAATTAGTTGGCAAACATGTGGGAGAGAGAGAATGAGGGAGAGGAATAAGCCCACGTTGTGTGTGAGACCCTGGGAGAAATGGAGGAAGAAAATAAGTTAATTTGTGAGAAAGAAGAGAGAGGTGAGAGGACAGGATTTCATTTTCTGTAAAGTATTCCATGATTCTACAAAAAAATATTGAAAATAAATTTTAAGTGTAAAGAAAACATCACTTTTTATGTTCTAAAAAATGGGCTATTTTGGATGATGATTGTTTTTAAAAATTGTTTTCAGTGACAAGCTTGCAAATCTTGTTTTTCTAAAACAAAAGTGTGCAAATGTTGTCAAATATGTTTTTCTTGTTTTTATACCATTCATAGTTTCCGAAAACAAATTACAACCTAGATAGAGCCTAAGCAACCCATTCCGAGAGGGACCCCTAAATTGTTGAAGGCTGCAATATCATTTAGGTGGACATACTGATTCAACCAATCATATTAGTTTAGTTTAGGGTGATCATTTTAATTTGAGCTATTTTATATATAGTGAATTTCTCCTCGTTAAGATCCTTGATTCTTTTATTTTCCAAGGCGCTATTGCGCTTCATACCCCTAAGAACACTTGCATAGCAATTGAAATTTTCAGATAGGACAAAGAATAATGACAAAAGGGCTGTTTGAACTCATCCTGTATCCTACAAGTACTAGTTGGATCAACTTGTAGGACTGTTGATTGAAATTGTGAGTTGAAGGACAATTCATGTGTTCTGTGCTAGTGAATCCATAAGAATTGGACAAAAACCAATGCATACAATTCAAAATCGAGAGGGGAAGGGAAGTGCCAGAAGATTCAGAACTACCAGAACAGATGGTCCATGGGGATAAGAGTAGATGCTTTGCTCCTCCAGCATTGCATAACGGGAAGAGAAGTAACACGACTAAACTATAAATGAATGTAATTCAAGCACAAACCCCTCGGCCCTCAACCTCACACGTCTATTTCAAAACCCAAGACCTCCACACAACCTCGACCGCCCCCCACTTCTTCACGCCTCAACCCACCGAAAAACCCCCCTTAGCCCTTCGTCTTCACGCGTTATCCCTCCCCCTCACTCCCTAACCCTCGCCACGAACGAGTTAACAAATTTTCAACAGAGAGCAGTGCAAAAAGATTCCAAAACTAAAACAACACAAACATACAGACGATTAACCATTAACTTGCAAGCTTATACCTGGGAGGAGAGCTTGAGTGAGAGTCGAGCAAGAGTGAACCAGCAATCAGAGATGGATGTAGAAATCCATGGAACCCGTTGAGTGCTCGGGCTGAGATCGATAAACAAATTTCGTCAACATGAATGATGGTGTGAGACAAAAGGGTGAGAGAATCTAAAAGCGGCATAGAGATCTTTCGTCCATAGTCGCCTTCCTTCGTCCGTCTTTGTGTAGGAGAGGGAAGCCAGTGGTTTTCGCGAAATAGATGAACCTGTGCGTTCTGCGGGACAGATCGATTAAAAAAAAAAAAAAAATCCTATTTTTTAACCCTATAAACTCGTTTCAATAACTTAATATTTAACCAAAAAAAACTTTTAATTTTGTAAAATTGACTCTTAAATTTATCTTTATTCAATTTAAATTGAAATAAAGATGAATTGTACAAATGTTCGTCCACTAAACATCAGATTCGACCTTTTAATTTGTTGCAAAACTTTTTATTATAAATTTTTGTATAATTATAAATTTTAAATTTTAAATTCGACATAGTTTAATAGATAGATACCAACTATCATTATAGAGCACAATGACTCAATCCTCAAACTTTATAATTATTGAACTCAAAAAAATACGAGGATAAAATCGATACCAAATAAATTATATATAATACACGTGCGGTTCATTTTAATTTTTACTTCAATATTTTAATTATTGTCATATATTAAAACAAAAGATGCTAATGGAATCTTTTGAATATATTATAAATTAAATGTAAAATGAAGGCTTTTAAAGAGTGGAGATATTGAAACCAACTACATAAATTAGTGATATTTTGTATAATTTATTATTTTAAATAAATGTTGAAATTGTCAATAAATCACAAAATTCAACCAAATTTAAAACTCACGATCAATCATGTGAATATTGAAACTTATAAATTGAAATTAAATGAATTAAAATCAAAGACAAGTAGGTAAATACAAACTCAATCTTAAACATAAAATGTTTAAACGTAATTAAAAGTCTACAAACCATCCAATATTACTTAAAATAATCCCAAATAGAACAAAAAAATGTTTCATACCAACAAAATTTCAAAAGAGAAGTAAAAGATCAATGTAAAAATACTCCATCGATAACTTAAGAAGTAACCATGTTTTTTAAATAAAGTAACAAATTATCTTTATCTTCTTTTTTCTTTTTTTTAATATATAAACATATTTTTAGTAATGAGAGTTTGATTTAGTTGGTGTTTAAACTTAATCTCTAACGTTTTCAAATTATCTCTACCATTTTTTTGCCAACTGTTTAAACGAAATGTTTCCTTGACGCTTTACGTTGACGTGATTTTTTTATTTTTTTTAATTATTATTATTATTATGCATTTTAGTTAAATATATACTTTGATACCTAATATTTATGACGATAATCTTGAATTACGTCTCTATTTTTAGAAACTAACGCGTCAAATTTTCCGACCAAACAATTACATGCTGTGTAGAATGAGAAGTTCATCGAGGTGAGGTTAATCATTGTATGGTGAGTTGAATTATTCGTTCAATATTCAATGTGTATATTTTTTTATACGTTTAATCCATACTATTAGCATCGTACTTTTGTCACACCCTATCATCTTTTTAACGATGTGTTTGACTAACATAGATTGAAATATTACAAGTGATGGTGAAAGTTTAAAGATAACATGTGATCAAATTTTAAAAGTGTGTTTGTGGATCAATTTTTGTAATTAGCTAACGTCTTTTATTTGCATATATTTGCTTGAGTTATATTTCTTATCGGCTCTCATGACTTTAGTCATTCGTAATTCCATAACAACTTTATGTTCTCTTATACTTTTATATATCATGTTGATTTGAAGGTTGTTAATTTAAAGGTAGGACATGGAAGTATAACATCTGTTTAATAAAGTATGTTTGTTTTTATTAATCATGCATTAGTGAATAATTACCAATAAGAAATAATGTAGATGTATTTCATTGTTACATAATATCATCTCGATAAGACCGTATATGATGCATATAAATCTAACTAACATTTTACTTACCAATAACCAATATTATAATTATATTTGAGTCTTCTTAATATGAATTATAAAGCATATATTCTTGACACAAACTATACATATGATAAAAATAAAAGTAAATAAATAACACCACTAATAATAATAGTAATAGCATATGCATGAACATGTGTTTTTTTTTATTTGAAAAAATATTATACATCATCAAGGTTATATAGATATATGATCGTCATTTTATTTAAGACAGTTCTATAAACCGTAAAACATTAGTGGTACATATAATATAACACATCAACTTTTTCTATAAGTCGAATCATCGTCTCCATTTCATGTTGAGCTCCAAAAAAACACACAGACGTCCAATTTAAAACTGCTATCACAATAATTAATCATGGGTGCTTTTCGTACATATATGAAAATTTAAATAATATGCCACTAGAAAAAATAAAAAATAAAAATCTTAAATATGCTTTATTTATCTAGAATTAAAATTAAATCATAATGTTTATATGGCATTTTTCAATTGTAAATTGATAGATAAATTTACATATTTTATATTTAATTTCGCACATTAAATGAAAACCTCCACGTTTCATTAAAAAAAAAAAAAAAATCAATGTCTATTTATTAACCATAGCTAAATAGTTATTACGTTAAATTCTTTGGAGAAAAAAAAAATATACATTGACTTTTTTTTAGTTCAACAATACTTAAAGTTGAGAGATTCGAAACTCTAAATTAAAAAAATATGTATTTAATCAGTGAGTTACGCTCGATTTGACATTCATATTAGATTTAGATATTGGAAAAAATAGAGAAAATCCTTATTGAAGCAACCACATTGCAATTAAACGATGTTTTAAAATTTCAAATTGATTGAATTTCATTAATGCCTCAGCAGTCAGGTTTGCATTTTCAAGGAGGATCAACATCAATTAAAGAAATGAAAATCGGGGTAGCTAAAAGTCGAACCAACCAACCAACCATTTGAAAAAAAGTAACAAAAATTAATTAATTTCTATATTTTATTATTTATTAATTTGAAGATAGGACTTTTTTTTTTAAACTAAACCAATTATACTTTGTCAATTAAAATCACTATCCGGCATTAAGTTTTTAAAAAATAATCATTTTGGTCGTCATTATTATTTTCTTATTATTTATTTAATCACTATATAATATATATTGTACTAACTTATTATTATTATTTTAGTACAAGAGAAAAGACAAAGAGTAAGTAAACAAAGAAGACTCGAGTGGTGACTCGTAAATACATATGGATAGTATGAGATACCAAGCAAGGGTAGTATTCCCTTCAAATTATTGAGAACTAATTTTTTTCGTGCATGAATTGTTAATTGATGAGCAACTTCATTTTGAGTGCAGCGTATAACGTATATTGTACTAACTTATTAAAGTATATATAGGTTGGTTGAAGTGGAATGAATAATCATATATTAAATGGAAGAATAATAAGAATGAGTACCGTACAAAAAATAGAGTGACTATAATATTGCATCAGCCTATTCCAACAATTTATCCTGTTTTAGTTTAGACATAAAAAAAATACATGAACTAAAACGATTCTAAATTTAAAATACATTATCAAAATTAATATTTTAAATGCTGTGGGGCCAAAATAAACTACAAAGCCGAAAATATAGAGACAAAAATAGTTTTTTTTTTCTCTCTCTTATTTTCCGTCGAGCTGGTGGGGGCAATGACCAATTATTGAGT
>JAOANK020000070.1:419046-431437 GCA_026257165.2 Telfairia occidentalis | reverse complement strand
TTGCTTTCTGAACAGTTCCTTGGAAAAAAATTGAAAACATTTTATCCATAGGACCATAGCCTTCTCATATTTTATTGTGGTGGGAGCCTTGAAGGTGACGTGTCCTCTGGTTTTTTAATGAAAGATGTTTAGCATTTTGCAGGTTGTCTTTCGTTGAGTATTCTTTTATGGGAACTTGGAAAGTCTTGTTTCTTACTTCACTCAGAACATCAGTTGCAATTATATTTTCATTACAATTCTTGTGACAATATGTGACAATATATGATATAAACTACAGGAAAAATTTGTAAATAAAAAAATCTTCTGGTTGGTCTTAGTTATGCTCCAACCATTTATAATTTATGAAGGTTGTTTGCTTTTTTCTCTCTCTCCTTCTCCTTATGTAGGGGTCTTGTTTGGTCTTGGGCAATTTAACTTTTTAGCCAGCACCAAACACAGTGGTCATGATTATCCCTGGTGTTCTACAATATCAGTTGTCTGATTTTGTCAATATCCTTAATGTTCTGTTCTATTTTCTCGTCATCTTTATTAGTAATAGAAATAGTTAGGTGAATCTATCAAATTTTACAATAGGTGAGCAATTATTGGAAATTTATCAATTACCCTCCCGTTACACAATGTTAAGTGAAGTATCATCAAAACCAATTCAAGGAATGCATTGGGGGACATTGCAGTCATCTAAACTTTGAAGTTCTATAAAATTGTTTCTTATCAAAAAAATAAAGTAAAAAGTATCCAAGTATCTATTTATATTGTAGCTTTAATGATATTTTTATCAGTTACTTTTTTAAGTTTCATGGGTTGACATTTCAGTCGATATCAATATTTTTATCTTTTATTCATGAGACAGCTTTTCATGCCTATTGTCTTGTACTCTTGTTAATCTTGGTATTTCTTGCCAGGTGCCATTTCTTTTTGGTCTAACTGCTATTGAGAAAATTGCAAGTTTGATTATCCATTGGATACTTAGAAGAACAGGCGAACACCTTTTTTTGACTGATAATGATGGAGGAAAGCCTCCACTGGTTCAACGCATGATAGAAGACCAAGGCGAATACTACTTCATGTAATTATCAACACATGCTATTCAATATTATCTCTTGACTGGCAAAGTTCTTGTAGTTGCATGATAGAATGACGAAAATTTGTATTTATGCAGGTCTGCATTGAAGTCATTCAAACGTAGGGTCGTCTATTCTAATGTTGACTATGACCGTATCCTTTTTTTGCTGCCTATCGCCAAAATCAATTTCTTAAGGTTATTTATTGTTCAAATTATTATTTTTTGTTCTCCTTTACAAGTGTTGAAAAGATTTCGTTGGTTGGAGAACATCATCAATTAGACGTATTAATGAGTTGCCAAAGGTACCTTCCCCCATTTTTTACTTGAGTAGTTTAGACAATTGATATTATGGTAACCAGTTGATGAGTTTGACAATCATGATCATTAACGCATTATTTTTCAAAATTTTTTGGATTATCAGTGGGAAGATGCAGTCAACGAAAAATATCCTCATGTGGTTTATGAAGAACGCTGCAAGGGTACTGATGCTGAGAAGTGTGAACCTATCTCCACAGAAGTTAGCTATCCTGAAAGGCTGGAAGGTTGGTAGTTTCTCTCGTGTGGTTGAAGTTACGTGCATTTCGTATAATATGCCAATGTCGACAGCTAACCGTTGGAATCATCGTTGTCTAACATCCTTTGTTTGTTTACGGCTTTGGTCCTTTAGAGGAACTGGTGACGGGTTTATCTCGGCTGTCATGGGAAAAAATAGATGTTAGCTTTCATAGATCAAGACAGAGGCTTGCAGCTCACAGCATTATTCAGGTAGCTCTCTCTCTCTCTCTGCATGTTTCTTTCACTCTCTCTTTCTCTCTTACACTCTTTCTATCACTTCCAGCACCCTAAACATGGATATAATTCATTCAATATCTTCTGATTGTCGATCTTATTACACCATAACAGTTAACACAGCCTCCATTCTTTACCGTAGGGCCGATCTTTGTCGACTGTAATGGCATAGATTGCTGTCTTGTCTGGTTTCATTTTTCGCTAGATTTTCACCTTTTAGTTGATTATTTTTCCTTCAAATACCTGGGAAAACTGTGGAGTATTTTTCCTATAGGGTTCTTTTTTTACAAGGTATAAAATTCTGCTACAGCATTCTGTGATATACAATACTTGGTACCATGCATATTCTGATTACAACTGGAATTCCTTTTCCCTTGTTTTCTGGAAATGTCTGAGCCCGTTTATTAACATTTTAATATTGATTTTCTGTTTCAAAAGTCATGTTTGTTTACCAACATTTTTCTTGTTTTCTAATCTACTTTCAAAATCTTTTTTGAATCGTAACAATTTTTTTTTTTTTTTTTTTTTAAATTCTCAAAAACACATTTTTTTAACGAACATTTTTGACTAAGTGTTTTTAAAAATTGAGCGCTAAAAAGGTAAAGCATTGGTGTGGTTAGATATTTTATAAGCTTAAGTTTTCAAAAATAGAAAACAAAAGACATGAATTGTATCAGGCGGGCCTTTACTGTCTCTTCTGAATGAGTAGCAATCCAAGGACTAGCAGAATAAATTGAACAGAAGCATTTCAAACCTGGTTTAAGTTCACTATTAGACTTACCGTTTGGTACCACTGGTCACCTGGTCAGTCATTTTAACTTGACATGCTTGTTAGACAGATGATTAGTTCATTGAAGCTCTAGCAGCTTAACCCGGTTCGACAATTTCTTATTTTCTAAATGTTTATCTTTCTCTTTGCACCATCAACAGGTGAAAGATCACATCGTGCATATAGAAGGTGCTGATGTCATAGATCACATAATCGATCATTTTCAAACTTGAACTATTGACAACCACGAAACCACATTTACGGACTAGTGATATCGTGAATCGTGGGTAAGCCTTAATCTATGAATGTAGTCAATTAAGACTTCATTTGATAACAAATTTGTTTTAAATATATAACGTTACATTTCAAACATAATTTTGAAGCGTTGACGAGATTTAATCACAAATCACAATATAGCATAGTTTTGATTCTTTCCTTGTCTAAAGTTCACTAGGATTCTAAATACGTAGTTCACATGCTTATTAACAAATGGAAATATTATCTTATATCGGTCTTTAATATTACTGCATTTGTGAATTGCAGCTCTCTGATTTTACTGATTGCAGGTTGGAGGTGCCTATATACTCGAAATGACTCGTTTCCACGAAACCTATGATTTAAATTTATGGATGTCGCATCATGCATTATATTATAAAATGTATATGCATTGATAGACCAATGTTTCTTGTGACAAAATAATCACAGTAATTGTTAGCTAAGTAGTCAGTAGAACAAGACCATGCTTCAAGAAACATGAATTGAAGATATTGGATCAGAAACCACAAAAGATATGTTTTCTTTGAAAGTAAGCTAAAAGCTCGATCAAAGTTTATACTTACATTAAACTTTATTTATGCAAACATTCAATTTATTTGATTTGCTTGCGATTTATTGTATTTGTATATATCAAAGTATTAAGCAGCCATTTTTATATTGAGGGCAATGCTAGTTTCACCGTATTCAACTTTATCAAATTAAATTAACACTCTGAAGTCAATTTTTACTTACTATAAAGCGTCGATGATTTGAATTCTCTCATTTGCCTTCGCAACAAGAAAAAAAAAAAAAATGCAAAGATTTGAATAAATATTAGTAATGCCGCCAACCATGATCTCTCTCAGATTCTTTCTATTGTGATTCTGCTTGTCTCTTTTTTATTTTGTTGCTTAATTAATTAATTAATTTTTTTTTTCCAGAATCAGCAACGAACATATCTATTTATTATTATTATTTTTTCTGAGTTTAACCATTGTTGGAATGGATATCAAATTTTCAATCTCAGATAAGTAATAAGTAATTTTATTCAATTCACACATTTCTATTAGTCGAAGTAAAATAGAAACCTTGTCATTGGAATTGTGTCCACCTTTTTTAACCAAACCAAAAAAATAGTAGCTAATAATAAATAGAGTAAATTGAAAAGTAACAAAACATTTTTTTTTTTAGTGCAACAACTGTGGGATGAGGGATTCGAACCCACAATTTTATAGTCGGAGAGTTATGTCTTAACCAGTTGAATTATGCTTAGATTTATTTGATTATTTATGGATTGATGTTTTTTTGTAAATAACATCAAATAAATATGTATTTATAAATATAATAAAAGTTTTATAATTGTATAAAAATAGCATGTATTAAATCAAAGTCAGACATGTAAGATATATTAATAAAAATTTATATTTATACTATATTTTTGTAAAAATAAAAGTTGTGGTATTTGTAACAATTTGTATTAATTTTATGGTATGAAGTTTAATTTCTTATTTGAATTTTATAAGTTAATAAACCAAATCAGTGGTACTAAAAAAAAAAAAAAAACTTGGCAACGCGTATTACATTTTCTGGAGACTCAGACAACCACTATAGAATTCTCCATCCAATCACTCGCGGGAAACCCGAAGTGGATCCTGCAAAAGCTACTCTGAGCGCCAATGCTCTCTCTCCGATTCAGGCGCTGTTCTATTTCTCGTCGAAACAAACCTTTTCCTCTCTGAATTTCCCTATCTTCATGGAGTTTGGAGTTTCCACTTCCATGGATATTGCAATCTCCACTGCTTCCATCAACTCCGCTCCATCGCTTCGCCTCTCCTTTTCGTCCATTTCCTTCAAATCCAGCGCTGCGATCTCACTTCAACCTCCTAGATACTGGAATATATGTTCCGAGAGCTTATTTTTTGGTTCTCCTGGGATTGGGCGAAGGATCACCACTGTCAAAGCGGTCCAGTCTTCTTCTAGAGCCACGGACGATGGTTTCATCATCGAAGACGTCCCTCACTTGACTGACTTTCTTCCTGACTTGCCGGTAATGCGCATACGTTCATTACACACTTTGTTTTCTACTTATTTGGATCATATGTTTAATCACAAAGATTTAGACGATGCTATCATGATATTGTGTTTGTGTATACCTTGAGGCTTGAGCATACCTATAATCATACTCGCGCTTGGTTCGGATTTCTAGGTTGTATTGTTTTGGTAATTTATTGGCTGCTTATGGCATCTAATGTGGTTTAGATTCTCAATTTCAATTGAAACAGGTTCCAATTTCTTGCTATGCCCGCATTTAGTTTTACTCGCCCAAGGCTTTTTTCTTCGCGTCATTTATATATTATATAGATATAGATATAGCTACGTTCCGAATATCTCGGCATCGCTTATTTATCAAATGAACTGTTTTGCAAACCAGCTTTTATCGGATTCTTTAGGAGGTGACCGATTGTTTGTTCGGAAGATTTCATTAAATTCTGGTGAAAAATTTGTTGCATTCATTACCAGAGATTAGGAGACGCGAGGTGTCGGTAGATCGCATCGCCTGGAAATTCAATTATTTTATTCGTAATTGTGGCCTTGGAGTCTTAATTTATTTTTTTTCACGTCTGACATGGTTGAGTTCGACATGGTTTGGACCTAGGTAGAGTATGAATGACGATGTGCCTGGCCATTTAGGAAGAGCAGTTAGTTCTTAATCTTATGTCAAGAAATTTATTAAAGCAAGGAAATATAAAATTTAGAGTTATTTTTTCCCAAAGCTATTTGCTTTTCTGGTTCGGTCTTGAGATGAGCACATCAACCATGTTCAAATTGAGACATAATGAGATTTTGAAAATAGGATTTTTATAGTTCTATTTTACTTCTATAGAATGGATTTGATGTATTTCAATGGAATTGTCTAATTATCAATAAGGAAAACGGGTTTAAAAATGAACGCATTTTTTAGTTATAGTTGGTTTAACATTCAAATTTAAAATGCATTTAAGTTTTGACAATACTAAAATATTTATGGGCTTTGGTTATATGAATTATTTTTATCATATTGATTCCTTATATTATTATCTTGCACAAACCTGCAATACCACTGATTTAAATTTATTCTCGTTTGTTTTTCTTTAGTCGTATCCAAATCCACTGCAAAACAGTCAGGCTTATGCAATTGTCAAGTAAGTGCAATGAGTGATAATGTTTTCAACTAGTCCTGTTATTACAATTTTAACCTGCATTTTTCTTTTGCAATTAGTTTTGTGAATAGTCAAAGTGCGTGGAAGCTCACAAGGATTCTCACGGATTGCCAAAAAAAAAAAAAAAAAACTGCATCTAAGTCAAGTTCTCTGTTTGTATTTTAGAACCCCTTTTTGGTTATTATTTATTAGGTTTTAAATGTTTCAGGGAAACTTTTGTGAAGTCAGAAGATGTTGTTGCACAGAAAGTAGGTGTATTATCTCTCTTTCTTGTTATTTATTATTATTTTTTCTTGTTATTTTAAAAAGCTTTTGGTGGTATGATTACTGATGCGAGATCTTTGTTCATTGTGCACTGGTTTCAGATTGTAGTTACGAAAGATAGTTCTAGAGGAGTACATTTCCGGCGTGCAGGTCCTCGTGAAAAGGTATTTCATTATCCTGATTATGTCTGTTAGACATAATCTTAAATGATGAACCAAGTACTTTGTGATGCAGGTTTATTTCAAGTCAGATGAGGTGCGTGCTTGTGTAGTAACATGTGGGGGATTATGCCCTGGGATTAATACAGTGGTTCGGGAGATAGTCTGTGGCTTGAATTATATGTATGGTGTTAATGATATACTTGGAATTGAGGTATGCAAAATATTTTTTATTTCCCTAACGTCTTTTAGTATTTGTTTTACCCAATATTTATATTTGAATTTAGTTTGTTATTCCCCATGGATAGTATAAGGACTAGCATAATAATTATTTTTGTTGATGGTGTCATAGTTGTAATCCTTTTCCAACTCATATGTAAATGTTCAAGTGTGAATTTAATGAAATTATCACGTGTTTTATTTTGTCATTTTTAAGTCCAAATACTTCAAACCTACAAATTCATGGCAATTTTTTTGTTGGTTGATGTAAAATTTTAATTTGCCTCAATTGTAGAGGGTCTACTTCTAATTACATTGAACACACACCCTTAGCAAGGGTCATTACTAGAAATGCATATTAAAATGATGAACAGATGTCTTTCATTTAATGAAATAAGCTGTATCTGTACAAAAAGAGAATATGATAAGATGTTGAGGTTCAACAAACAAGTTCATTAAGATCCAAAGATCGCTAAACTTGAGTAGTTATCAATTGCATAGAGACAAGCAGGTAAAGCCACTATTTGTAAATTTCATCCGGCTTTTATATCATCCTCATGGAGACCAAGCTCAGTCCATCCCTTCGAAGGTGGTCAAATCTCTATGGAGCTTTAGAGATATTGTTTGGTCTGCTCTGGATGCATCTAGCTCTTTCCATGTATCATCATTTCGTGGAAGGATAATTCTATTCTTGTTCCAGAAGTTGTGGAGAGGTCTTTCTCCCTTTGGTGACTTTTACCGGTTTTTCTTCGTGGCTGTGCAATATTTATGGTTTGGCATCCCATGAGTCCAGAGCTTATTTTTGATGGATCTGTGGGATTTACAAGGTTTGTGTCACATTTCTTGGTTGTTGGGCGGTGATTTTAACGTGGTTTGGAATCTTGAAACCAATGCATAGCAAACAAATATTTTGTTACTAAACATAATATGATGAATTATTATCGTAAGGTTCGAATAAAGTTGTATTTGAAATAAACACATTGTGATTTAGGACTAACATAGAGTTATAGTTCAGCCAGGAAAAAAAATTATGTTTATTGGTTGATTGACTGTCTCGATCTATTTTTATGTTTTTACCATATTCTGTTATGCTATTGTATATCATCAGGGAGGATATAGAGGGTTTTACTCAAAGAATACATTAAAATTGACACCTAAAGCTGTCAACACTATCCACAAACATGGTGGTACTTTTCTACGTACTTCACGAGGAGGCCATGATACAAACAAGATTGTTGATAATATCCAGGATCGTGGAATAAATCAGGTACATATACTTTTTCTCTTCTCTCAACTATAACAGGGCCAGGTGAAAAGACTAGATGTCTAATTCAGACAATAATCGAGAGAAAAAAAAAAGAGTAGAAAAAGACAATAAAGAGAATGCAACAGAACAATTAATCTTCCTATGGTCTAGGTGTATATCATTGGCGGTGATGGTACTCAAAGAGGAGCAGCTTTAATTTATCAGGTGACTAACTCTTCTTATAATTTCACCATTGTTCCTTAACAACTCATTTGTTTTTCCATTTGTTGGATTGAAGTAACGTGGATCACTTCTTCTAAAGGAAGTTGCAAGACGTGGTCTTCAAGTTGCTGTTGCTGGGATCCCCAAGACAATTGATAATGACATTGCTGTAAGTACTTTTTGGGACTAATTTTCGAAGTGTCTGAAAACGTGTAAGAAACCTCATCTGTTATCAAAATTTTCATGATTTAGTAGATCATCTTTACTTTTAAAACCCAACCGTGGATGTCTATCTCTTTTTTCATCACTGCTTAGTGCATACAGATGAAACTTGATTAACCTAAAGCACTTATGTAATAGTAACGGTATTGACAATTTGAAAGTACTGTTTTTGAAGATTTCAATATTCTAAGTGATCATTGATGCATTTATTTCGGAACTAAACTTTTCATATGGATCTTTATGCATGGTGCATATTTCTTGATATTAAGACGAGTACTTGGATAAATTCGTAGTTTGGTCAAAACTTTCTAGTGACTATATGATTTTTTTTTCCCTCTAGTGACTTCAGTGTCTGGATATTTAACACATCTGTAGATTTTATGTTTAGTTTTATCAAACGAACTATAAAGAGGACTGTGTAGATTTAGTATATATGCACATAGGAGAAAACTTGGATGATTATATAGATGTAGGACATTGTTACGTATAGTATAAGGGAAATATTTGGATATTAGAAGGGCATATTAGTCATTAGCTAATGAGTTTATTAATAGAATAGTTATAAATAGAGTAGGTTGGAGGGTTTTCATGAGGTAGATTTTTAATTTTTAGACAAAGGGTTTTGGGAGAGAACTTAGCCTCTCAAATGCTTAGTATCTTTGTAATTTTCTTTGACAGTGTAGTATATTTCCACTCCTATTTGTCTGAATTTCCAGTCTCTGGTTCTGTGCTGAGCTTTTCTCCCCCTAATTACACTTAAATTAAGAATTTTGTGTGCTATGATGATTTAGGTGATAGACAAATCTTTTGGTTTTGATACTGCGGTTGAAGAAGCCCAGAGGGCCATTAACGCTGCTCATGTTGAGGTTGAAAGTGTAGACAATGGAGTTGGAATTGTTAAACTTATGGGTCGATATAGCGGTACTTGCATCTATACCTTAACAATGATACTATCACTTATTCCCAAGATTTAACACAATTTTTTTGACGTTTGTATGTTTTATGTTTCTTATGGCAGGTTTTATTGCCACAATTGCAACTTTGGCGAGTAGAGACGTGGTTAGACTACATACCATCACATTAATTCAATTTGGATGAAATTCTGTTAGTTATTCCACTATTGTATTTCATTATATGATTTAATACCTGATTTTTCTGTTAAAATTGTTGTTAATCTTAAAAATATGGGCCTTCTCAGTGGAGGATAAATTTTATATTTATTAAATATGATGGGGTCCAGAATTTACCCACCAACACGTGAGCTACCAATTCTGAAATTTAAAGATAATGATGATTAGCATATTTGTTGTCATTTTACTTTCGTAATTACCTCTCTGTTTCTGATCTAAAACAAATGTCTTGAATTAAATTTTAAACAATTTTTACAAAAATGAGAAGTATCTTACCATAGTATTTGGCATGAGTTTGAAATATTATTAAAATGAAATGAGTTATGGCATGTACTTTTTCGGTTTGATGAGTAATTTCATGTTGGATTTTTCAAGGTTATATCAAATTCTTAAGCCGGTGTTCTGCTTAAATGGTGTTGAAAACCTTATATATTACTTTTGTTTGAATGGTAGTGAGTGAAGATGTAAAAAAAGGATAAATATCGGTTATATAATTTGGATTAAGATAGCTGCATTGTTTTCGATCCAGAATTAGAAAAACAGAATCAGGCTATTTAGAATTGGTGTAATCAAATAAGACATTACAGAGTCAGGGATTTTAGGTGCTCATTGCCCATGTTGATTTTAAATTAGATCTGAATGGGCTGTCTTCAGTTCAGACAGAAGAAGTGGTGTAATACAGGAAGAAAATTGAGATGATCCCCCGTATCTAGTTTTTTAAACCAGTTCTTGAATGAGATGAAGTGAGCTCGTGACAAATTTTCCTCTGTTTTCCCTATTTGTTGGCATTAAACATCTTTTAGCTTTATTTCTGTGAATCAAGACAACATGTACCATATTCTGTTTTACTTTTAGTTGGTTCCTTAAAAGTTAAAGTGGAAATGGCATGGAGTGTTTCATTTTTGTAATTTTAGATTTCTCAGTAAATTGATATCGATTTTTTGTTTAGTAGCTCTATTAATAGCTATGATATGTGGCAGGATTGTTGCTTGATTCCAGAATCACCATTCTACTTGGAAGGTACTGGAGGGCTCTTTGAATTTATAGAACAGCGGCTTAAAGAGAATGGGCATATGGTTATTGTGTTAGCAGAAGGAGCAGGACAGGACTATATAGCTCAAGACATGCAATCAGTTGAGGAGAAAGATGCATCAGGAAATAGATTACTACTGGATGTTGGTCCATGGTTATCTCAAAAGATTAAGGTGTGAGATGATTAGATATTTGCTTGATTATTTGGTGTTATTTTCAAGCCTCCTTTCAAATGAAACTTTCCTTTGCCTTGGTTAATGTGTCCCTTACAGTTGACTCGTGATCCTATGATTTAAGAATTCTCAAAAGTCATGCCAGAAAATTTCATCTCTTTCCTTTAGTTTCATTATGCCATTATGTTCTACCTATTAATAAATAAATCTTACAGGATCATTTTACAAAGGTCCAGAAGATGGCTATAAATATGAAATACATTGGTATGTTCAAAACCTTTGTTGATGGCTTTCATTTTTCCTTTTTTAATAAATAATTTCCCCTTCCCTTTGGCTATGCTGGAGCTCCTTGGAACTTATAGTACAGTACTTTGGGCACAGAATTGAAAGTTATATTTTGGTTTTTGCCATAGGAAGTTCAGTGAAAATTGGGGTGTATCTGTTTTTACAAAGTTGGGTGTCTACTCAGGCCTAATGTTAGTGTAAAGTGCTAAAGTGAGGTTGCATCTTCCGTTTCATAACATGATGACTGCATGCATTAAGAATCTCAATGAGTACTCGTGAATGTTGGCTTGTTTGTGCTATCAGTATTACTGTTTGACAATCAGCAACAGACCGATGGTTAACTTGAAGTCTTGTTTTAAGTTTTACCCCAGAACTATTCAAGCAGAGTTAATGCAGTTTAAACTATTATACTTATTAATAGAAAGTCTGGTTTACTCTATTGCAAGCATCATGATCAAATCTTTGGTTCATTGCTATTCGTTCTCCAGTAAATTTATGCAATTTCATTCATTGTATTAGTTTCTAATATTCCTACTTCCATTTGCAGATCCTACATATATGATTCGAGCTATTCCCAGTAATGCGTCAGATAATGTATATTGCACTCTTCTTGCTCAGAGTGCTGTCCACGGGGCCATGGCTGGATACACCGGCTTTACTGTTGGACCTGTAAATAGCAGACATGCTTATATTCCAATTGCTGTAAGCTATTTCTTTTTTCGCAATAAGTTTTTCAGATCTTGACTGATGTGTCATTGTCAGCTAATCCACTCATGATTTTAATGTCACGTGTCACCCAAAATTCTATTAACCTCTCAATGATCCTTGCGTTCAGAACTTGTTTCTATAAGTATCACTTGACCTTACAAACATTTCTTAGTTAAGAATGTAGCTGGAAACATTAGATATGGGGCCTCTTATATGGTAGTGAACGATTAAATCCTGTATGTATAAATTGTATTCTTCTTAAATATATAGTTAGCAAAGTATCATTTCCTTTCCTTTAGGTTAGCTTGGCAAATTTATCATAGCTGGATCTTTCTTTCATTTTGTGCGAAGGTATACTTAGCATTGGCAGACAAGTTATTGATCAAGGTGTTTAAGATAGTGGCCCAGTGCTGGGATGCAACTCCAACCTAGAGTTGTAAACAAGTATGTCGTCAAAAAACATCCAGACAAACTTGCTGAGGAACTCTCGAACTATATCATTTGCGAGAGATTGAAAATTTGACGTATCAATAACAAGATATCAACTTTGTTTAATATTCTTGCTGATTAATCCTCTGGTAGGACAATAATGAGAGATGTTCTACACTTCTGAGTTGACACTACCGTTGCTTAAAAACATCACAGTTCTCAATGGG
>JAOANK020000070.1:394892-413722 GCA_026257165.2 Telfairia occidentalis | reverse complement strand
ATATACTTTATTAGTCTAGTCTATCATCCTACAATATATTATCTCTTTTGTACCTAAACTTGAAAATATGTGTTGTTATCCTTTAATTACCTAAAAAAAGACGCCAAATTAAAGACTCAAATTAATTACATTCTTGAACTAAAAAAAATTAATTACACTCTTCATTCAAAACTTATAAAGTAGTACCATAAGAAAAAAAAAATGTCTTCTATATATTTTGTTCTTTTGGGTTTTGAGCCCCAACCCAAAGCAAGTTTTTATGAACTAGGTCCAAAAATAAAATAGCCAAAATCACAAGGAGTACAAATTAAAACTTTAAAGTTCTGAAAATGCATTTTCTCAAAAAATAAAAAAAATAAAAAATCAAAAGGTACAATTTGATTGAAGTGATGGTTGAAAAGCATGCACATCCACATGTACGGATATGACTCAATTTTTGGTAAATCTGTGAGCGTTTCTTTCTTTTCCACAATATGACAAACCAAACATAATTTTTTAAAGTTTTTTCCTCTCCAGCAACCTCAACTCCTAGATCAATCCCACATCTTGAATATAGTTTTATAAAAATTCGACTTTTACCGTTCCATTTTTCACCAACAACGGTAACTACTTAAGTTATATATCATTGATTAAAAGTTAAATCAAGCATAATTCAACTGATTTAGACATATTTTTCTGAAGAAAAGATCATAGATTCGAATTTTTCACTCTCATATGTTATTGAACTCAAAAAAATATGTATATATACATATATATATCATCGACTAAGAAGTTATTCATACGCTACTTTTAAAAAGTTACATGACATGTCAATCTATTGGTTAAGTGATGATTTTATTCCAAATATTGAAAAATGTCTTTTTAGTATTAAAAAATGGGTCAATTTTCGTTTTATAATATTTTAATCCACCTTCATATTTCTATCGGCAACAATTTAATATTTTGTGCTTAATTATATATGTAACAATCATGTAATGTAATATTAAATGTGGTTCAATTATATGTGTTTATTTGTACGTGTTAATTACAACAAGATTTTTAACTTTAAAGATTCAACAGTTACAATTTTTTTGAAGTATATTGACTAAATTATTATTTAAAAAATAGTTGGGCAAAGAGCATGGGCTAAAAATGTACTCTAAGTCTCTAACTAAAGCAGTAAACTAAAAACAAAATAACACAGTTACAAAAAATAATAATAATAAATAATAACACCCTAGACATAAATAGTGAATTTTTCAAATTCTGGAATTATCTAATTTTCCACCATTTTAGGTGTTTATTATAGCCTTTTTGTATAGTTATGTGTATTATATTTTCTATTTCATGTCTATTATTTAACATATGTTAGTTCAAATTTTATTCACATTAATGGCTAAAACTTAAACGGATTAGATATGGTAAATTGAATATTTTATCAACACTTTAACAAATAGTCATGAATATTAAGAAGTGACCTCATAAAAATTTGAACATAAGACCACCTTCACTTATATCATGTTAAATCACTAATGAACTCAAAAGTTTAACTGTCAAACCAAGTATAACTCAACTAATTAAAGATATATCTACTTGACCAAGAAGTCATGAGTTCGAATTCTCTTACCCTCAGATTTTTTAACTCAAAAAAATAAAAAATAAAAAAGGTAAAAAGTTTAACCTAACAAAACATGATAAATTTAATATTTTATTGATATTTCTAATATTGCAATATTAACTCAAAAAAATTGCAATCTAATTGCCACAAGTGATGCCTCATTAAACATGCCAAACCAGAGGAATTTGATATCAACGAGAATATTGATATGAATATCATTTTGCCAAACCGAGCATAGCTCAATTGGTTAAAGACATATTTCTCTGATCAAAAGATTATGAGTTCGAATCTCTTTACCCCGCATGTTATTGAACTCTAAAAAAAAGATATGAGCATCATTTTTTTTACTATACAAGTCTTCCACAATGAATCTATCAATTTAAGGTTTATTTTAACCCATTTATATTGGAAAATTTAAATCTGACATTAAAATCGCGCAACCAAAATGAACCACCAAGATAAACCAACAACCAAAGCCAACCATAGCCAAATTGCCTGAAGTAGTTTCAAGTTTCGTAAAATCGAACCGATCAACCCGACCAAATCAGGCCAGTTGGATCGGCTTGGTCAATTTCTTCGAGTTTGTCGGATTTGCCTTTTACCCCTAACATAAACAGCAATCTCTCCCATACAAACAACAATGGAATTTCTTAGATTCTCGAGACAGAAAAATGCACCCAAACTTGGATCATGAAATCAAATTTTTGTATTTCAATTCCTTTCTTTGGGAGTTCCCAACTCAAAATCATACAGTATCTCAACATTTTATCAAAAATAAGTAAAGGGGCAAAATGGTCAATATAGCGTAGAAATACAGCACATAGAACAGATGCAGTGAATAAATTATAGAACGTTTTTACCTCTTTCAGCAATAATTTTTGACTTTCTGAATGGAAACGAATAAATTTGATTCCTCTCAGCTTTTAGGATTGGAAGCTTCACTGTGTATTCTTTCAAGAATAATGTTACAACTGTTCATGGAGTGTGCATCAAGAAGACCATGATTCCACAACTTAATCATAAACAATCTCCAGCACCTGCCAACCCCACAAAAGTATGTTCAAACATAAACCTTTCCGCTCAACGGGTTTTTTCGGTATAGCATTTTACATGAAAACATGATGTTCATAATTCAAAATATTCGACTTCATGTCATACACAGAACATGTTATAAGATTCATACAAGTCCATTCGTTGTTATCATAATTTGGTTCGATTTCAACTGATAATTTCGCGACATACACATCTAGATCGAAACTGGATGTGGATGTCGTGAGAAAAATCGGAGGAATAGTCGAAGAACACTACCATAGAAGAGAAGGATTTCTGATAAGGTTTGGTCCATGTAACTGTGAAAATGCCTCACAAGCCCAAGGAATATGGCCATCTGCCAGCACCCTAAGAACAGATAACAACACTGTTCAGATAACACTATGTTTGAACATCAATCAATACTATTTATCCACATAAACATCCAGATCCATCATCATACTTATATATACCTACAAGGCTACAAAATATGCAGAACTAGTATGTTGTATGTAGGTTTTCTTCCAAATTTTAATGTGGATTTGAACCTTATTTGTCAATCCTAGTGCAATATAAAGATTCAAATATATGCTATTAGTAAAACCCAAGAAAAACGTTCGTCAATTACCGTTGCTTCCTGACAAATGAGTTCCACATATGCATCATTTGCTTCTCATCCTTGGTTACATCGACAAAATCATCGAGCATCTGCATCGATGCGAAATCTATAAATGTTTTCATCATATTATCACCTAATGACTAGGACATGGAATCAAAAACCTTTCTATGCTCTCCACAAAAATAAGAAAGAAAAGTAGGGGTCTCATGAAAACTATATCAGATTTAACTTCTAATATCGAGCAGGACAACAGCAAGCGGTCTCACGGAGCTGAAAAGAACACAAGGGACTCTAAAAGAACACACCATCACCCTCGCACCATCGCCCTTGCCTACCCTTCAAAACTCTCTTCCTAATTTGACCTGCTAATAAACAACTAGTCTTGAGTTTAATTAACATGTCCACAGAATCTCAAGTACCAGGAGCCAACAGATGAAGAAAACATAAAAACACTGCAAAAAGAACTTCCCAGACAAATGCATGAGGAACCCCGGCGATGCATGGCACTTGCGTTATCCAACCCACAGCATGGAGGGTAATTGGATGCTGATGATAACACAAATGAAAAGGTTGCAACCGTCGACCAAAACATAACTAGACATTAAGGGCCACAGGCCTCAAGAAAAAGAAAAGAAAGTAAAGAAGAGGACCTCATGGGAAAGAAGCACATCATTACAAGGCTACAAGCCCCAATTAGATATCAGGTGTTATCAAAACTTCAAACCTTACCCTCCTATCCTCAAGATCTGCAACATCATCGTCAACTTCATCTTCACTATCTCGATCAGATAACACTTGTTCCAATGCCATTGGCTTCAAGTGCATCAAATATTGAAAAAGAAATGAGTAAACATATAAAAATCAGATATGTATCTATAATATAACAAAAATAATGGATCTTAAAGAAGAATTCCAGAATGACTATAAAAACACAATTCTTTGATGAGACGCCAATTCATAGCACTTAGCAGTACCTGCCTCAGCAAGAATCCCATTAACTCATAACATACTTAAGACTACCAAAATTTACCAAATTTCTTTGAAACGGACATAAATTTACCAAACTAGACAGTCTTAGAATGTTACGTAGTTCTGAATCAAATTTATAAGATTTTAGGGTAATAAAAATCTGGAGAATAGATCATCTAAGGCCTAAAATATGTAATATCACATAAATAAAGATGGCAAAGATTTTTTTTTTCTTTTCCTCCTTTTTCTTTTTTTTGGCTTAAAGGGTATTGAATATTAAAAAAATTTATATCCAGGAGAGTCATCATGCCTATTATACCTGGGTGACATGAGGGCAGGACAAAGCATTATAATCCTGTGAAGGTGAGCTAACTTCAAAGACTCATCCTCAATTTGAGTTGTAGGTTACACTTACACCTAGCTTACACGAAGCTTGAGTTGCTACAATTTTCAGTCAGCCAAAAAGAGGCAAATTGGTTTTGGGCCTTGGATACACCTCCCGCCGTACTATGGGAGCTAGTTATGCCTAAACAAGTATTTAAAATCCACATGCCTAAGCCCTAATTGAAGAGAAGGCACCTCGTCCCTCTTGAGATGAGATACCCCCATTAAGGCGAGCCAAAAGCTTTTCTTAAAAAATTAAAAAAAAAAAAAATGTTGCTAGAAAGCCTATATCTTAAAACCACGTCTTAGGAAACCCTTCGCTTCTTAAATTTTCACTATCTCATTATTTCTTAAATGAATAAACTTGTTATTATTACTTTTCTTTGTGCACTTCAAGGGGGAAAAAGAGTGAACTCTTTTTTTTTTTTGGTTATGTGCTTGAGCCCGAGAAGATTTTTGCACCTTGATGTGCTTCTTGCTTCAGAAGCAACCATGTCTAAAGTCTTTACTTCAACCACAAGGAAAAGGATGCCAAAGGTAGGGCTAGTAACTTGAGTGAATCCATAACAAAGTAGGCATACTCGAGGGTGCCGCAAGATCACCTTTTTTCAACGAAATGGAGAGTTAACGCTCATGAGGTATTTTAGTTTAAGTTGCTTCACAGAAAAAAATAAAAATAAAGTCTAGAAATTTGCTTTTCATGAGTTTATTACCTAACTTGAATCAAGATTATAGGATCGTTTTTTTTTTTTTTTTTTTTTTGGGGGGGGGGGGGAGAAGGTCTAACGATCTCTTTATTACGCCCCATGTTCCTTCCATGCGAGGACTTGGGATCGAAAAACAGATAGAGAGAGGATGGAGTTTCTCTAAGCATAGTTATCTCAGCTGTGCTATTAGCTAATTGGGCAATACACCCATGATATATGAATCACTGGGCCTCGCTCTTGAGGGCTCTAAGCATCTGGACAATTCAATATACGCAATTAGTATGCAAACGGCTGGCATGATCTACTCCTATTGCAACCCTATGGTTTGAAACCGAGCTTCTCCACAGATGGGGCAATTGAGATGAATTTCAATGCAAATCCAACCTTGTTTTTTAAATCGCCAAGCACACTTAAGTACAATGGTCGAGGACTAAAGCATAATAGAGAAAAAAAATAATATGAAAAAATATAGTACTGAAAAAGCAAAGAAATGAGGATTTTTTATAGGAGATTGTTTAAAGTTATAGGCTTTTGTGAAACACACATCCTAATTCCTACTTATATTTTCTTTTTCCATCTTTTTAAGCAATATCTATTATCAAAATCACAACTACGAAACTAAGAAATAATACACTAATGGAGGGAAAAAGTAACACAAAATATAGATGAACTAATACAACTTAACAGATAACTGCACACGTCTAGAATGCACCGTGAAAATTTTACCAATAAAAAAAGATCAAAAAGGAGTTCACCTGAGCCCTGTGGGAATGAAAGAACTGTCTCTTCCTTAGGAGGGTACAGCTAAAAGACAATGAAAACAGGACAAAAATCAGGTTAAAGTTCATGTCTTCTAGTTACATAATCAACATTCGTACAAAATAAGTCACTTAAACAAGTAGTTGCTATAAACATAAACACAATAAATTCCAATCATCTACAACTTCATGGGATAACAAGGAAACTCGAAGGATTTACAATCCTAGGTAAGTGATCCCCTTGGTTTGAACTCATCGCTCTAGCCTCTTATTTTTTTCACTAACCCAATGACCATTAGGTCAATCTATAGTATTTAAAAAATGTTAAATAGTTTAATTATTAATATGCATCGTGTTTATTTGAAGTATAAAATAGGTAGTAGATAAAAGTAAAACTACCACTAATCATACAAACTTCTACTTTTAAGGTTCCAGTAGATTTCCATCAAGTTTCAGATAGTCCTCACTCCTTTCATGCGAATGCTTGGTACTTTGTGACAAGCAAAAGCATCGACCATTAACTTTGAAATGAAAAGAAATTTCAATTCAAAGATTAAAAACTTAAGAACTACAATAAAATAAGTAAATTTGATCCAAGTATAGGCTTTACTTAGAATAAATAGGTCAAAAGCATAAAAAATTTTGGTATGCAACGAGAAGAAAATAATGATCCAAATTAACTCAAAAAAAAAAAATCTAGTACCACAATAGATTACTATAGTTCATGACGGTCTCAGCAATTTTTTATGATCAAGACCACTCCATCAACTTTGACAATTACGCACTAGGACTCAGTGTTTGGTAATCAAAATTTCCATGGAAAATAGAATAGGATCTCAATTCCAATACTAAAACAGTTATCTTCCCAAGACCTCCTCGTTAAATACAAGGCTTCCATCATAAAAGTATACCCTAGGTTAAGCAGGATTTAACTTAAGTGCAACAACTAAATTAGAAGTAATTGTCCCTAATGCTTTCATCACAACAGGAACTCAACATGATTCATAATGAATCTAAATAGTATTCATATAAATACGAAATATCTGCAGTGATGGAAAGAGATGTGTAAAACATACTGTCTTGGGTCAGCACGTTCAATCGACAATTTTCTTGTCTTGGCAAATTGAAGCATAGTTGGCGCGATATTGTGCCCTGATATTGATTGTACGCAATCAGGATCATTGGATGAATGGAGAGTGGTACTTAAAAAACCTGCAATATTAAGGCTAGATGTAACATAATCTAGAAACTCCAAAACATCGATGCTAGATTTCAGTGGTGGCATTCCCACCTGATATTTGAGCCTTTTCACCTTTGCTAGATTGAGCATCTGAAACAAGAAGGTGGTTGCTCAATAATGATATCTGTACAAGAAGGAACTATATAAAATCAAGTGCCATATGCAACCAAGCAAAAAACTATCTCAAGATTATTGACATCCAAGCACCACAACAATATTTTAGACTTGATACAAATAATTCTCAGAGGTGATTATTTGAAAAAAGATCTCGAAGAAAGTTTCAAACAATATCAAGTAAGCAGTTTATCCTGCCAAGAGAACATTCATTTAGGTATGTGTAAAATCTAGTCTTACCATGCTTATATCAAACCTTAAAGGATAATTGGTACAAAAGCCAAGGTTCAGGTTGAGCTCCAAAGATACAAGTAAAACAAGCCACTTTCTAAATTAAGGTTTTTCATGACAGGAAGCTAGGAACTATTTATTGAAACAATGAAATAAACATAAGAGAGTAACTCAAAAGCCGAGTTACAAAAACCTTCAAACACAAGTAAAAAATTCTTTTGTAATTATAGCATTTCTAGGATTTTTTTTATGGGAAGGTTTTGATTGTGTAGTTCCCTTCCGGGAGGGGGATCCCTCTCCCCCCGCCCTTAGGTTGTTCTCCTCTTTTTTGGCGTTTATTGTAAATAAGGACTAATTCTAAAAAAATGTGTGCAGAGTTTCAAGAGGAAGTTACAAAGGAATAATCTCCTAAATACCATTTATGAACCCCTTGGAAAGTCCTACTTCCTTCTAACAAAATTTCCTACAAAATAGTCTAGAAGTAATGAGGCACAAAATTTATCGTTCCTTTTAAAAGGACGAACTCCAAAATATCACCTAAATTCTAAGACAAACCATCCCCTATCAGAAAAGGAGGAGGAGATGCTACTGCCAAACTATTTTTCAACAATTTTAAGACACGGTAGCGTATGTTGATCACTGCTTTCGCATATGAAGATGGCCTTATAGGCTAGACAGGATTTAAAGAGCAAAAGGGCCTAACCAACTAATCGAGAGCAAAGAGGACTGTGTACATCATAACACAAAGTCTTCCCTAGATGACAATGGTATGGTCCCAACAAAAATCTTCCGTATCAAGGTTTGTAGGATTTGAGGGTGTGGTGTGGCCAAATCATAGACAAGCAAAAGAGGTTATAAAAACCACCCTCAATTGGAACAAATCATGGCAAAGCCAAATTTACAAAAATGACTATGATAGCTCCAAAACAGTGACCCAAAAAATTATGACCCACACCCTTTCAAAAAATTAGTAGCCCAGAATAAGACCAAAAATCTTACTAAGAATTACAAATATATATATATATCATGGAGGATAACTATAATGCACAATCACATACCATCCGCCTTGTCCGAATATTCAGACTCCACAATAAAAGGATGTGCGTGCTTTGCACTTGGAACCACACTCTTAATTTTTTTGCGTCTGAGAGCCCTTGAACTGAAAAGACATATGAAGAGGTAAAAGTTTCCCATTAACATCAAGGAGTTAAACATAACTTAAAATGACATCGAAATACCTCTTAGTACACATGACATACCATAAGAAGAATGTTTGCTCCTTTGGATCAATGCCATCTGCAATGATCTGATAGAAAACCAGCTCGTGTCATTGCCAAGCCATCACCCAAAGAATTAGACCTTATCTAAATACTAAAGCACTTTTTCACATAGTAGATTACTTTTTAGCCTGAAACACTGCCCCTGTAAAACAGGTGCTCTGTGTGTCCTTCCAACAATAAAATACAACTGGTGTATTAAGCATCAGATTTAGTTAATGTACTTGCCACTAAAAAAACGGTATTTTTTACTCAAGACCGCAAATACTCATGCTTGCACCATATTTTAAATTTATCTTTCTAAATTATCTCAAAACCAGAATGGTATGAAAGTACGAAGTAGAGATTATCCTTGAAAAATAAAGGAGGAGCTGACGTATGCATGGTGATAATATAAGTACCATGAAACTCCATGTGAAACCATTCCTACCTCAGATCGCCAAACATCAGTCTTCGTGGAAACATTTACAGCTTGATATTCTTCAGTTACCTACCAAAACTCGACAAAAATCATGTTTATTCAACCACGAGTAGATGATTAAGAAAGCAATTTGATCCTCAAAAAAGTTACTGACCCAAAATTCAAAGTTGAAGAGATCGTGTAATGATAACAAGTGATATCTCAAGCCCTGCAAAAAGGATAGAATGAGTTTTTAATGCTGACCAACATAGTTTAGCCATGTACAGCCACTTCCATAGCAAGAGATGAATCAAGAAAAGAATTGATGAAAAATGACCTTAAAGCTTGCACATTTAACCAAGCAAAATGGACAGGCAAAATCTTCAGTAACTGCAAGTAAAAACTCATCACGAACATAACAGTGAGTTAAAACGAGCAACATAAACAGAGAATAGAAAGAAATCAAGTAGTGACAAATAGGGAAGAAAGAGAATATTATTGTCGTGACAAATAGCATCAAAATTTTAAAGGGGAATATGAAAAATATATATATATATTTGTAAGAACTAAAATTTCTCTAGAAAAGAAACTTAAATCTTGTATTAATAGGAAGAAAATCATAAAAATAACCAGAACAATAATACATCACCACCATGAGTGATAAAAGAAAGTTTTACGAGAATTCAACCCAAAATATTTTTACAAGAATTCAACCCAAAAAAATTGACAACACCCCATGCAACTGAAAATAAAACAAAACTATCCATCTTGATAAGGAAGATGCCTACTTAGTAAAACCTGATATTTGGGAAAAAAAAACACAAATGAGAAGATTGAGCAAAAGAAATACAACACCTTCAGTTTTCTGCAATCTATTGTTGTAGTACCTATAATTGAAAATAACGTTACCCGCCCTCAACCTGAAACATATAGAACAAGAAAATAATGATGCATAAAACATACAACAGTTTTAAATTATGCTTCAATCCAGATATTTTCAACAAATATAGCAACTACAATTTTTTCGAGCATCTATTGTGATAGCATCTACAATTTAATTGATTTTCAGAGACTGATTATTCTAGAGGCCTATGGATTCAACTCTCAACTGAATCCTTAGGTAAACTCTTTAGGTGTTGCAGATGATCCTCTAGTGTGCAGAAAAGTAGCAATAAAGAAACAAATGAACTTGCAAGATACTTTTTTCAGCATTCCCACTTAAATTTGTTGGGTTACATTTTAAAGTTAAATTTTTAGTTCGTTTAGGAGTCTATAGCATCTAGAAATCCTAATTTCAGTAGGTTCCCTAACTCTGATTGCCTTTCCAATTCCGAGTTCAAGTCCAATCGGGTTTCCAGTGATTTTGGTTTGTTTGCCTTCATATATAGTTGCTGTAAATTCTTTCCAGTAATTCTTTTTTATTGATAGAAACTCTAACTAAAATGTTTTCGAGCACATATTTTTGTTAAAATATTGATATGAAATTAAATTTATCATAACCCATCAGTCTAAGCTTTTGGGTTGATTGGTAATTTAACATGTTATTAGAGCAGGAGGTTCTATGTTTGCACTCTTGTATTGTCATTTCATTCCCAATTAATATTGATAACCACTTGTTGGACCTGTGCAAATTTCCAGCTCACAAGTGCGGGAAAGAGTTAAAGTATTGATATAAGATTAAATTTACCAAAACTCATCAACTTAAGTTTTTGGGTTGATTGGTAATTTAGTAATTTTCGGTGATAAGGCTTATGTATAAAAACACAAGGGTGAATTCCCTGGGTACCGTCATATATCCTATAATTCTACTTTCTTTTTAATCTTCCTGTTGTTTTTTCTTGCAAATAGTAGCTTAGAATCTGAACTCAGATTATAATAGTTGTGACCCCCCGACTCCTCTTTCTAAAAGCCAAGAATCTAACCCAGGGATTTCATGGAATCCATTTTTAGAAGCCCTATACACTCAAATTGAACTGTAAAATAATCTAATTTAATTCCTACCACTTTCCTAAATCAGGAAAGAATGGGCAAAGAAGAGAGAGAAAAAGAAAAAGTACCGAATCATATGAGATAGTGATGAGGAAGGTATTTCACTATACATGTATGAGTCATAGGGAGATTTGTCCCTGGCACCAGACTCTTCTGCAGAAATTGTGACTTGTACTTGTTGTGCTATATGCTTTTGAGATCCAAAAATTAAAAAAGTAACAAATAAAAAGAAAGACGAAGATAATGAAGCTCTGAACAAGGAAAATGATACTCGATACCACAAGTACAACATAATAAAATTGATTGTCAAAACGAACCATAGAATCAGAATTATATGGCATTTGAAATGCTACACACTTCTCTCCATCCAAGCAACTTGTCTGCAAGACAAAAAAAAATATAAACTAATAACATGGCGGAGACGGTGAATAAGAGACTCAAAGTTATCACCAGCTAAACATAAATAAATAGTGACTAATGAAATGTCATTCAAGTGAAAAACAAAGGATTTAATCAAACCTTCAGGACACAAGAGCGCATATCAACAGTTGACATTATCTCAGCCCTCTGTCCAAGACCAAAATTTGAAGAATTCTGCCACGAAATGTAAAGTGATTCCAGAGGTATCTTGCCCCATAAACAGTAACCGGCAGCTGCTGCCTCCATAAAAAAGCAATAGTAAGAATTTCAAACCCTTGCATAGAACACGTCTCCATATGGAAGCCTTTCTTTAATAGTATTAACACTCATAAAAAAGTTCATAGAAAAAAATCGAGAGGCGTCTCTCCCCAAATTGATGTACTTTGTACAAGGACAATGAAGAAACTCAAGACCACCTTTTTATCTACTGTTCTATGGCTTCTAGGTTCTGGCTATCCATTTTTTATGTCTTTAGATGGCATACCGTTCTTCCCCGTAATATCTCTAGCCTTCTACACAATTGCTTTGATGCTCACCCCTTCAAAACTGAAGCTTAGGATAATTATATTAAAGTTTTTTTTTGGACTTTTAAATTGGCAAGAAACTATAGAACTTTCCTCGAAGCAAAGAAGTTGGTCCCGGTTTTTGTGGGAATATTTTGCTTTTATGGCCCTCCTTAGCCCCGGGCTAAAGTTTTACTCCTTATATTTTATGGTTTCGATAGATCCTTATCTCAAAAAAAAAAAAATAGCCCTTAAAAAGGGCAAAATCAACAAGGTTCTCCAAGGGTAGAATCCCATGTTTTCCATCCTTTTTTACATAACTCATTGCTAAATTACTTCAAACTATGAACCCAATGAGAAGCCAAAATGCAACTCTACCCACAAAAAAGGATTGTTTTGACATGTCAAATCAAAATAAGTATGTGGAATCATATTAGACAGACAAATCCTTAATGGAAGCAACTAGATGGAAGATAAGGCAAACAAATCCTTAATGGAAGCAACTAGATGGAAGATAAGGCATACCAGGAACTGATGCCATGTACAAAGGCCCATCAACTGAATCTACTCCAGACAAAGTATTCGTAGATCCAACTGTAAGCAACAGCATACAGACTAGATATAACACACCTCATTGTATAAATTTGACCACTAGTAAATTAATTGTGAAGGCCTACCGCAGCTAAAAAATAATATAGCAAGTGACCCAGATTTTGCCTCCACTGCTAGCTTGTTAATTTCAGGGAGGATAAAATTAGCTATAACCTGAGAATTGCATTCCACCCTCTTGATGCCAGTTAAGATGCAAGCTCGACTAAAGCGATATACACTCGAGAACTGTTGGTATAGAAAAGAAATGAAGAAAACTTATACTTAGATTTCATAAAATTTAACAAACAGTACACAGTAAGGGCTCAAAGGAGCGTTTAAATGCAGAATACCACCCAATGATCAATATGCATTCAAAGATCAAATTGAGCTGAAAACTACCCAAGACATTCTCACCTCAGCAACTGCAATGTCCGAAACTAATCTTCCCAAGATGACATACATAGGAAACAGACTATGTGCCTGGCCACCCCCACTCGAAGTTCTAGAAATTGAAATTGTCATCTGGATCCTACAGATTCAAGAGCAAAACCAATAAACAACACGTAATAAATTCAAGATTCAGAATCCAATTATAAAAACCATCACCACTAATGAAATAGAAAGAACGTAATTGACAAAAGAAAACTACCAAGAATGGAGGCATAGAGTTTCAAAGGGAAAGCAAGCACAACTATCTAATGAGGGGGGCAAGTTTCAAAATAAATCACCATCATTGACTACAGCAAATTTAAGTAATCATACAAAAAAGTCCAAAATGCTTGAACTTAGTTTTCAAATATTAATGACAGGTTTCTTTTCTTATCCCAAAAAAAACAGTGAAAACGAAAATAGTGAAAATGATATCCAAAGGAACCAACTGATATTAGCCTAACAATGTCTGACATGAATGCTAATTTTTATTATGGTTGATATAGACAATTTAAAAAAAGAATTATTATTAAAAAATAATAATAATCCAATTACCTTCTCTTGTGTTTTGTCTCTATTTTGTAGCATAAACATCTTTGAAGAAACAATGGCTACATATGAACAAAAGGAAAGATTAGTACAAAATAGGCCAAACGATGCAAGTACAAAAATTGAAAATTAAGCTCGGTTTCTCATAAAAAAATATATATATTTTTTCAATAAGAAATCCCCTCTGGATAAATGAACACGAGATGGATGGAACCACTGTAAAAATTACTTTCCATAATGATTACAAGTTGTTCTTATAAATATATATATATATATTTTCAATAAAAAATCCCCTCTGGATAAATGAACACCAGATGGATGGAACCACTATAAAAATTACTTTCCATAATGATTACAAGTTGTTCTTATGAGTCTTGCCTCATTATATTCATCATGTATTATCTTCAACTGAAGAGAAAAAAATAGCTAAGGCATGTTACATTTCTAATAGCACGGCGTTGAAGAATGTTATAGAGTTCAACAGGCTTGCAGTAAAGTGAGAGGCTCTCTTCTGCAGCAATTTCTTCTTCTTCAGATAGATGAACACGAGATTCTACACGGCACATCTGATCTGCGCTTCTGGAACAGCTGGGAGAGTAACTAAAGATTACTAATATGCAACAGTGACAAAGTCAGAAGAAGAAAAACAACAATAACAAAAAAAAAACAACCAAATAAAAAGCTAAGAAGCACGGACACGAACACGGCACGACACGGACACGGCGATACGCCAATTTCTAAAAAAGTAGGATACGGACACGTTGGGACACGTTTTTTTATAGAATATATGTGAATATATTAAGATATTTAATACTTCATTATATATGTACATTTGTATTTTAGCTAAATTATACTTTATAAAAATATAGAAAGTTAAGTCAATTAACGATATTTGAAGAATTTAAAATATAGAAGGATTTAGTTGGCTATGACTTGAGGAAGAAGATCTCATCCTAACAGTTTAGGAATGATCAATATTAAGAACTTAAAAGATAGAGTATGCAAGAGAATCTCTATTTATTTTTCTACTTTTTAAGTTTGATTTATATGGGCCAGGTTTTAAATTTTCTTCAGAGTCGTGTCCAAGCCGTGTCCAGCTGTATCCAAGTCGTGTTCAAGCCGTGTCCGAATATAGAATTTATTTTAAAATATCGGCCGCGTATTTTTGAGTGTCGGACACGTGTCCAGACGAATCCGTGTCCGACACGGACACTCGGCCTAAAATAGAGTGTCCGTGCTTCCGAGATAAAAAGATACACAATCAGAAATCATGGAGAAATACAAAACGGAATCTACACTTCACTCTAAGGCATATAAACTTAGGCAATGGAGGTTATTCTGCCAAAATCACGATCCTCCCTGACACAAGAAATTCTTTACGCTAGCTTTCCCACATGTGTTAGTGATTGTACGATGCAAGGAACTAGTAAGCTACACAGTACATTCGGCAATAAGAAGTTATCAATTTTTACAGCTCATTCGAAATTAGAAGAAGTCAAATTATCTCTCAGTGAGTCTGATCCTTCCAACCAGTCAAAGCTAAAAAAAATCTTATTAATAGCACATACGAAGTTTCGCGAACCACGAGAGGTATGCCAGGCATTCTTCTCCAGCAATTCCAATTACAATCTCATAGCAACTACATATATATCATTCTTGACGCCCCAACACAGGCCCTTTACGCATCAGCTACAGAAATCTGCAACATTTCAAACGAATAGAAAGATAGAGCCTCAAAACTGGTTCAAACAAGAACCCCCATAGTTGTTTCGCCTCTAATTTCCATAAATTTCAGCTCAGACAAAGAGATGAGAGCTTCCTAATGATGGGAAAAATTGAAGTTGGAGCTTCAATTTCGCAAATGGGGAAAACCCAGTTCTCAAACAATTTTACAAGCTCGAATTCTGAGGCAGAAAACGCTTTCACAGCAAAATGAAAATTAGATACAGAAAATTAAGCTGAAGGTAGAAATGGGGGTGCAGAAATGGGTAGAACAAGAAGAATTTTTCAAAGTCTAACATCAACCAAGCTCCATTGACAGTAACAGCTTACCTACACTAGCTTAGAGTTGTCGATGTTATTCCTCTGTTGGTTCAAGGCTTCAAGCACGGAGAGAGGGATCGAAGGCATGGAAAAGTGACTTAGGAAAAAGGAAATGAATTAAATATACTCACAGTCAGCATTTTTTATTTTAATATTGTATTTTGAAAAACAAATTTCAAAAATATTGTAGGGCCAAAACTAATTCTAAAAATATTGTGATTTTAATTGGGGGAGATTTAGATGAGGAAGAGACTATCTTCCTTGTAAGTTTTTTTTTTTTTTCAATGTTAATAATTATATTTATTATTAAAATATAAATTCAAATTCCCCGTCTTCATCCCGAATTCAACTGAAGATTTATTATATTTACTTTTTAGATCTAATTATATTATTGGAATTATATTCACAATTGATTTTTAAAATATATATTCAAATTAAATAATATTTAAGTAAATAAATAAATATAATTATTTTAAAAAAAAAAAACTCTGGAGGAAGATCGTCTCTTGACAATATTCTCTCTAAAATTAAAACCACAATATTTTTTGAATTAGTTTTGGCCCTACATATTTTTGGAATTTGTTTTTCAAAATACAATATTAAAATAAAAAATCTCTCACAGTCATCCATCATTTAAAAATCATGCCAAATATACACTAAGCAATAGCAAAATTCTTATGACTATATATTTATATACAAGCTTTTGGGGGGCGAGATTGTAAAAAAGCCTTTTGGACTATAGAAATAGCTTTTAAAAATCATTTAGAATATAAGAAAATAATTGTAGAGTGAGATTCGAACTTCCAAACTATAGAAAAAAATAGCTTTTGGGTGTGGTATCTAGCAATAGCAAAATTCTTAGGTCATCTTAATCGGTTCAAAAACCATGTATCTCTCAATCATCATTGCTTAATGACAAGCCAACAGTTACATGACAGTCTTAACGACAAGGACAACCAATATTTTGAAATAACCATTATATCCTAGCAACAAATATAATGAGAAGGCTATAATTATTAAATGCAACTATTAAATCCAGACAACAATATTATTGAAGGAAACTAATATTTCAAGACAATTCAAAATTTAAAAACAAATGTAAATTTTTTCCATGTTGAATATGCATACTTTTTTTTTAGTATAAGAAAACAAGAATAAAAGAAATAGAAATACATTAAGAAATAGAAGGTAAATCAACACGAAGAGTGTATGCAATCCACTGTGCGTAGTCCTCCATCCAGATCATCGAGAACTCTATCTTCTTGCATGAGTCGCAAGGGCATTGATCGTCTCATTCTGTGACCATCTTACAAAAGTAATGTGATCGATCCCTCCATTACGTTATGTTGCTGCTTGATCTCGTTTACAATTAATTGTGTCTCGTTGTCAAAAAAGTTTGTATCTTGGATGAGGTTCCAAAGAATCCGAGAATCAATTTCTGCACAGATTGGGTGGATATTGGCCTCCTATGCTAATCTTAGTCCCAAGTTTAGAGCCAGAGCCTCTACTAACTCAACAGGTCTGAGAAGTGGTCTACTATCCTTGGCTGCCAGCAGAACTTCGTCAATTGCATTTCAGATGATCATTCCAAAACTTGCTTGCCCATCTAGTCATGTTGCATCAGTATTTAGCTTGTACATTGTTGATGGCGTGGTTGCCATTTAACATCATCCAAAGCTCTTGCTTGATGATTTGCATGTGCTGAACACTACTCCAATGATTATCTTTCCAATCTTCTGTATATGTCAAAGCTCGATTGATGAGATTATCTACTTCAATGGCCTCGTTGTTGAAAACCACCTTATTACTGTTATTTCAAAGCATCCGAAGAGCAACTATGAAAACTTCAACCTACTCTTGCCCAACCTCTTCCAAAGCCTTGCAAAAAAGGATTGAAAAATTAGCACGAGCAACTATTCGCAAAGAGGAGACAAAGCTCCATAAAGCCCAGTGTCCTCTAATTATCTTATAGACCTAAAGAGCATGGATTTCAGTTTCAACTTCCTTTTTGCAGAATGAACATATCTCGTCCTCTACGTTTTTCCAGTTAACAAGATTCAACTTTGTTGGCAGAGTGTTAAGACAAGCTCTCCAAGCAAAAATTTTAATCTTTTTAGGGATATTAAGCTGTCATAGTTGTGTCCATCTTGCACTTTGTCCTGCACCAATTGATGTGCTATTGAAATTCTCGTCCTCCATTGCTACTTTATGGCTGTTTTTTACTGAATAAATTCTACGGTTATCATAATGCCATATGAACGAGTTCTCTGTAGTAACTCTACTTAAAGGTATGTTCATAATTGTGTTAGCATCTTCCGCATAGAAAATATCATTGTAACACCCGAGTAGAGGAGGGGTACATGAATGAACCGACACTACATCTGAATGAGAGGGATCCTAAGACTATACAAGCATGGTTAAGAAAAACTCAAAAGAATTGATAGTGACTACTTATACCAACAAGGTGCACCGTCCTTTTCGATGACTCAATCATAAGAACTCCAAAGTTAAGCGTGCTTGGCTCGGAGCAATCTTATGTTAGGTGACTTCCTAGGAAATTTACCTAGGAAGCATGTGAGTGAGGACAAAGCATGCTGGAAGGACCTGTGTTGGTTTGTGGGGACAGTCTTCACTCTCGCGATTAGCTCTAGTCAAGTAAGTAGCGTGGCTAGGTCGTAAGGGAATGCCGGAGCCAATAGGTGTCGAATCTGAATTCTAAATCCTAGGCCTGGGGCGTTACAGATGGTATCAGAGAAGGTCATCTCCTAGTAGGATGTGGTTTGGGGACGAACCAAGTGGAAGCTGGTGGGCATGTAATGCCCTAGTAGATGAGGGGTACATGAATGAACCGACACTACATCCGAATGAGAGGATCCTAAGACTATACAAGCATGGTTAAGAAATACTTAAAAGAATTGATAGTGACTACCTATACCAACAAGGTGCACCTTCCTTTTTGGTGGCTCAATCATAAGAACTCC
>JAOANK020000070.1:367934-381437 GCA_026257165.2 Telfairia occidentalis | reverse complement strand
GCACCCGCTGTCTACAATGCTTCTTTCAAACGATGTTTTCAAATGTTTTCTCTCTCACGTTTTAAAACCAATTTTCTATTGAAACGTGAGCGGAGGCTAGACCCTACGACGAAGTTGCTTACGATATTCGATTTTTCACGGCTGACTTGCTTGTAGAGCTAAAGCAAGTGCCGCACAATTGCTTGACCCGAGCTTAGAAAAGTGCGATTGTGACACGTGGCACTTCCCCTTAGGATTATTGTTTTCCTGGCATGTGACCTTCCTCTCCAGCTGCAAGGCTAAAATTATGGAAATCATCATTTTCCCATATAAGTAAAGATAAAAAGCAAATTACTAAAGTTATTTTTTTTTTTATAAGAAACGGTGGAGAATTTGTATTAATCACAACAGACAGCCTAGGGGTTGGGTAGGAGAAACCCCACCCAAAACTATACAAGGATGGTTTTTCAATGGGAAATTATCATATTGAGGCTGCAATTACAAATATTTTTTTGAATGATTCGAACACCACCAAGATGATGAAGCACACTATCACAAAAAGAATCCAAATGATTGCTTTATCATTGGAAACTCTATTGTTCTTTATAAAAAAAAAGGAACATTGTTCCTTTCCTTTTCATACATCAATAGAATTGTATCTTATTTAAAAAAAAACAAAAACTCTATTGTTCCTTTCTTTCCAAGTCGTCCATAGAAGAGCTTGTGCTGCATAATTTCATAAAATCCCTACTTTTCCTATCAACTTTGAACCACTAAAATGCTCCACAAGGAATAAATCCACCTTGGCAAGAGGGCAGAACTCAATCCGAAAAGTGTTAGAGATAAAAGACCAAGCCCCAGCCACAAAAGGACAGTGTAAGAAAAGATAATTTATGTTTTCATCATTACCATAACAGAGATGACACACCGAGGGAGAGATAGCTGATTTAGGAAATTTCCGTTGGAGTTTTTCGGCAGTGTTAATACTATATAACATGGACCAAAGGGAAAACTTGACCTTCTTTGGAACTTTGTAATTCCAAATGTAATCCACCAATGGTGAGTGAAACTTGGCCTTAGGTTTGGTGACATGTATCAACACAGATTTAGTGGAGAACAATCCATTGGCGTCAATGTTCCATTTAATTTCATCAATACCTTGACAAAGCTGAATCAAATTGAGAATTGCAGTCAAAGAAGCCCATCTGACCAACTATCTATCAAAAAGATTCCTCCTTAAACCCAAGTCCCATGATTGAGTAGTGGAATTCCAACAATCGGCAATTGAACTATTTTTCTTAGCAGAAAGTTTGTAGACATCAAGGAACTTACACGCCAAGGGAGAGGAATCAGCCCACGGATCTTCCCAAAATCAAACCCTCTGTCCGTTTGAAACTTTGCAGGAGATGAACTTTCTAAAGCTTGAGAGATTTTTATCAATGTCAATCCAAGGCTTACCTTTGGAAGAGCCCTTTTTTGTTTAGTCATCCACCCAAAGTCTTCCAAAATGTATATAGCTCCAATACTTTTCTCCAAAGTCTATCATCTACCTTTGCAAAGCGCCATAGCCATTTAAGGAGAAGGGCTTCATTATGCTGTTTTAAAGAGCCAACACCTATCCCTTGTGTTGTGTTGCTTGGGGAGAGAGGTCCATTCCCAATTGACAAGGTGACTCCCTCTCTTGAAAGTCTTTTATAATCTTCTCCATAGATTTAGTGACTGTAAGAGGAGCCTTGGGGATAGAGAAGTAGTAAATGGGGAGGCTATTCAAGACGGATTGGGCCAAAGCAAGTCTCCCTCCCTTGGAAAGGAAAAAATTCCTCCATTTGTCAAGTATCTTCTTCATCTTGTCGATCAAAGGCTCCCAAAAAGTGTTGGATTTTTTATTACCATCCGATAGAAACCCCAGATAATTGAAGGGAAAACTTCTTGGTGGTGCTTTAACCACAGGAAATTCTTTTGTAATTATAACTATCATAAGACTTTGCTTCGTTAGGCTTTCAGGAGGGGCCCTCTTGTCCCTTGGCCCCTACGTTGTTTGCCTTTTTGTTTTCAATACACTTTCCCATTTCTTATCAGAAGAAGGGAAAAAAAAGGGTTGAGTAATAGATGGTGGATACCTCTCCTTGTTGGATGATGTGGTAGCAACCTTCAACAACTTGGATCTCTAAAGCTCTTTACCCTTTGGATTAGTTACAATTAGCAACAGATGAGTTATTGGAATACTTATTTTGTGTGAGAGTAACCATGCTCGACAGTTGTTTACCTAATTATCAAGTAAAAGTTGTCAAGCAACTATGGTAAAAGGCCATAATCATTATTAATTAGAGAATTCAGGACATTTTGAAAGATCTCTAAAGGAGAGAAGGAATTGTAGAAGAATTTTAAAGGAGTTGGGAAGAGGCCAAAGCTCTCAAAGAGAATGGTATTCCTTGTAGCTACTCTTGAGTGAAGGAAAAGCTCATTGTTGCCTAATCTTGGGTTAATCATCATATCCTACTTGATACAATCTTTCTTTTCTATACATTTTTGCACACACACAATACAAGAGATTCAAAATGGCAATTGGAAGGAACATCTTAAATAATAATCATCATAGCTACTCGTGGGCTTACCTTCAATCACCAAGCCAAAATTCTTTGGATTAATGTAATTTGTGTCGTCTGGCGTCTGTGGCTAGGGAGGAACCAAAGAATTTTCAATGGGCACTTCTTGAACAAAGAAAATTTGTGGGATCTTATTAAGCTTCACTCTTCTTCATGGTGTCTTCTTTAAAAAAGAAATTTGTAATTACGATCTCTTACACATTCTAGCCAATTGAGAAGCTTTTTTGTAATCCCTCGGCTTTTTGGGGATATCTCATCTCTCATCTTTTGAAATTGTTTATCTCTGGAATACATATCAATGTTTGTTTTTTAAAAAACAAGATTTCTAGAATTGAGGAGCAAAATTCTTCTATCCTCAATACTTATACAATGGGGTCAAACCGGAAATTAGATGAAATGTTGGAATAAAAAGTTACTTGAAAATGCACTATTAGCCTCTAGGAGCCGAAGTCTTCTATCATTATACAAAATTCAAATCTTGTTGGGAAGATGTTGAGGCAGTTTCAACTTTTTTAGCCACCCAAAATATAGCCTCTGTTCTTTTTCTCCTTTAATTTATGTTTAGTTTCTGAAAGAACATTAACCCTTCTTTCACTGTACAAGGAGTTGCATTGTATTTGATATACCTTCCGTATCAGATTCTCATATATCTTTACACAAAGTTACAAAGCAATACTTTCACTTGGCCAGTAATGTTTTTTTAACTATCATGGTGTGCTAAAGTAATCTGCACTTATTTATTTGTATTTAACGTTTCAGAGTTCTTTACCTCATGAAGATGCTATAATTTTTGTTGTCGCTACAACAGGCCAGGGTGAAACACCAGATTCCATGAAGGTTAGTGAGTTTATATTTCTGGGTACAGAAGATATTATATCCATTATTTTTTGGTACAAGTTTTTTTTTCTAAAAAAAATTCTTTTGCTGTGTATTCCCCATTTTCTTTGTATCAGGACTTTTGGAGGTTCCTTCTACAAAGAAGTTTAAATCAGTATTGGCTCGAACGAGTACCTTATGCTGTATTTGGATTAGGTGATTCTGGTTATCAAAAGTATAATGTAATATTTTTTGAACTTTTCTTTGGAAGTAAAGCTAAATTATGCATTCCTCATTTTTTTTCTATGCTATTGAAGTTTATTCCACTCCTGCATCTCAGATATGCTAGACAAGGATTTGATGATTTTCAAATTGATTGCATTATAATTTTGAGATACTACATATTAAGGTACTTGCTAATGATATGCTATTTATTCAGTTTGTTGCAAAGAAGCTTGACAAAAGACTTACGGATCTGGGAGGAAGAGCTATTCTGGAAAGAGGCTTGGGTGACGATCAACACCCTTCAGGGTAGGTTTCTTTTAATCGACTAATTTAGCTGAATAATTCTTAAAAGAATCTATTTCTGCTTCTTTCCGTTGGACCTACCTTGCCCTTAAGCAGATCTAGTCCTATGACCCTGAAAGTCAAAGCCATAGGCCCGTAGGAATTTTCATTTGGGATTGGTCTGATTTTGTTGGTGACAGCATTTACAATTATAGTTGTGTGAATGTTTTTTGTCTTCCGTAGCTAGCATTTTCTGACAATAGAAAATTAGAAAACTGAAAGATCAATGCTCTCGGCCAGGTATGAGGCTGCTTTAGATCCTTGGATGTTATCATTGTGGAGGTCGTTGAATGATATTAATCCAATGTTCTTTCCGAAAGGCACCAATTTTGTGTTTTCAAGAGACACATTAATTGATCAACCAAGCATTCAAGTTTCTTATTACGATGAGGACAAGTTTGATTTACAATTAACCTCAGGTACACTAGTTTCTGGAATTTTCATAATAATGTAACGGGATGACAATTGATGAAGATGAACTTTCTACCTTTTGGTCTTTTGTCCTTGCTCAGTTAACATTCTATGTAAAAATGGAGAATTCAGATGTTGGCTTTAATGGGAGATTTAGATTTGTGCTTCAAATAGTATTGAGTACCAGCGATTATGTAATCAAGAGAAATGTGGAAGATATATTTGTGTCATTTATGTTGTAATGGCGTCTGTAAGCTACCCTACCTATTTTGCAAGTGTTAGTTTGCAAGATGTTCTCAGCTCAAACTTCGATTTGAATTGAAAGTTCTTTTGTTCTTCTGAAGAATTTTTCCGTTTCTTGTAATGCTTCCATTTTTTAATTGAATTGAAGGTGGGTGTTGTCTTATCAGGAAAAAAAAATGAAGGTGGATGAAATTTAATGTGGGTATGAAAGCTATAGAGAAATGCTGAACCGTAAAGAGCACAATATGAGAATTTCATACCAAAGTAAAGTAACAAGCTTCAAAATTAAAATAAAAAATGAACTGTGTTAATTTTTATGTATTCATAAATCTCTTCGTTATAGCAGATCAAATTCATGTGAATATGAATCTACGGATATTTTGTACTATCTTCAATCTTGTACAGGATTTAGTGGTTTTTTTCTCTGCAACTAGCTGTGTTTTTAGTTTATTCTATGAAGGATATTCTTCTAATTGGTTACACAATTGATGTGATGTTAATTTCTTTTTCCAACTCCTGGTATCTCTCAGATTTGAAGTATAATATGGAGATACAAATTGAGAGGGCTCGCTTGATGTCTCCTGGAAAGTTTTCTCTTGGCAAGAAAAAACCCGATTGCTTTCTTAATATGGTATTAGACATTGGCTAATTGACCATATTCTTTCTTCTCAAATTCTGACATTAATACATAGTTTTTTTATTATTTAATATATAGAGATTTAGTTGTATATGGATGTGATACAAGATCAATGAAGTATAATCTTGGGATTGAAGCTGAATTCAACTTTGAACCTTAGGTGAACTAGTTTTCCAATTTCCCCATTGAGGTCATTGTCAATATTATTTTGATGAACACAACCTTACTTGAATAGGATATGTTTTATAGGTTCTACAATTGTGTCCTTGAGTTCTAAAAAAATATTTTTTTGATGACCATTACTTATTTTATTTTATTTTATGAAAAATCACCAAAAAAAAAAACGAAAGAATACTAGAGGCATATAAAAAGAGAGCCCACCACAAAGAGGAGCTAAACTAAAACAAAAAGGGGCTCCAATCAAACAAAACAAGAACCAAGAGAGAAATTACAAAAAGTTGTAAGGATTAAAGTCTAAAGAGAGACATGAAACCGAACAAGGGATTACACCTTCTCTATAGGGGCCTCTCCACCCTCTAAAGAATCTATTGTTCCTCTCAACCTAAAGGCCCCATCAAATCACACAAATCCTAGTAAGCCACAAAAAAATTGCCTTTTATCGCAAAAGGGGAGATGGAAAGGAGCTCCTCGATCATGGAGTCACCCTTTAAACTTGGCAAGATGAAAATCAAACATCTGAAAGAACTGGCTCCACACCAGAAAAGCGAAATTACAACTCTCAAAAAGGTAATCCAAATCCTCAGCCACATCCCTACAATACAACATTGTGACCTTTTGAGCGCCATCGAATTCTTGAAAATACGATCCAAGGTATGAACTCTTTTGTTTTGGAGTCTACTCTTGTTTTAGCCATGCATTGGTGTAAAAGGATCCACCCCTTTAGTTCTTATAGTCTTTCTCTTATGACAAGTTGGATAAACTTTTCGTAAATCTTTGGAGATCTCCCTTTTTGTATCATTTCATTCAATTATTGAAATCGTTTCTTATAAAAAAAAAAAAAAAAACTCTCCGTGAAGGACCTGCCAATCAAATAATTTAACCTTTCTAGGAATTTTAATCTTCCACAATGAGGAAAAAACACAAGTACTGGATGAGAGAGGATTCACAACACCAACAAAAAAAAAGATTTACATTACAAGAAAACTTTTTAGAACGAAATTGAAAATCTCCTCTCAAGGACTAACTGAAAGCTCCCCAAGAAGAGATTAAATGGCCACAATATCTGTCATTTTCCTATGGGACAAAGGCCAACGGAAACCAAGAGAAAGAGAGGAAACATTCCATGATGACTAGAGGAAAGAAGCATGAATGATTTCTCTTAGACGTCAAAGAATATAACTGAGGAAACTGGAAACAAAGAGGTCTATCCCCCAACCACCTATTCTCCCTAAAGTAAGCTTTCTCACATTCCCCATAGAATAATGAACAAAATGAGAGAAAGAGGGAATCCTGCCCGATATATCTTTCAACAAATCCCTATAAGTGCCTTTTAGAAGCCCACTCGAGATCCACTCAAAAGGATGAGGCCCTATACTTGCATACAATAACCTTGTGTCATAGGGAATTAGACTTGTGAGAAATAACCACTACCATTTACCTAATAAGGCTTCGTTTCGTGCGCTAAGGTCACTACCTATCCTAACCCCCTAAGGTCCACCAGCTTGGAGACCCAATCCCACCCAACTAAATGAGAGCCCTTCCCCTCATCCACTCCCTCCCATGCGAAATCTCTCTTTAGTTTCTCTAGCAACTTACTAACCGATATGGGAACCTTAAACAATGAAAGGAAGTAAGAGGGGGTGCTACACAGAATGAACTAGATAAGAGTGAGTCTGCCTCCTTTAGGAAAAAAACTTCTCTTCCAAGGAGCAAGCCACTTTTGAAACTTACCCACGACTTGCTACCAGAAAGAGTTGCTCCAAGAGTTATTTTCTTTTTATGGTCTGCTGCCGTTGGAGGTGTTAGTACCCTGGACATGGTACAGAAAAGGAACCCAAGGATCAAGCTATGTCCTCAAGCGTGTCTTGTGCCTTAGAAGCAAGGAGAACCTTTCTCATTCTTGTTGCACTGCAACTTTGCCACGAAGGTTTTGAATTTTTTTTGAGGGGGTCTTTGGTTGGCAAGGATGAAGGCTTCTAGTTGACTGATTGGCAGAGACTATGTCAGGTTGGTGGCTGAAAGACAAAGCAGAAGTGTTGTGGGCAAATCTCTCCAAAGCTATCATTTGGTTGATTTGGAAGGAAAGAAACTCTAGAGTTTTTTAAATAAGACTTCTTCCTTTAACTATTTTTGTGACTTAGTGCAGTTTACGCCTCGAATTAGAGTGCTCAACACAATTTCTTTTTTGTAATTACTCTACTTACTTGATCAACTTAGATTGGAAAGCTTTTTTGTAATCCTTCTTTTAGGAGGGATGTCTTGTCGCTTCATCCTTTAAGCGGTTTTTTTGTGGCTTTTGTTCTTGCAATGAGATATATGTTTCTTAAAATATATATATATATATATATATTGTGTGTGTGTGTTTGTTTTTATATTTATGGTGTTCGGGCTTGCTAACACCCATCTCGACTAGTCTCACAAGACAACTACCTGACCCTACCACATTTGATTGTCAAAGAAACTCATAGGATATTAAATTCTAGATAGGTGGTCACCATAGCTTGAACTCATACTCTCTTAAGTCCTTCACTATAAATACTGGTTCTTTTAATACCTTTGTTCCAATTTTTTGTGAATTGGGAATAAGGATTTTGATGATTGATTGATACCTTTGGGTGGCATGATGCTTTTTACCTACTTGTACCCTTCCAACTTGTTGGGAAAATACTTCAGTATACTAGCTGATTACTTCCATGAATCTTTTATTATCCCTTTTTGAAATAAGATATACTATTTATTGAAATAAGATATACTATTTAATAATATCTATAAGGATAGGTTGTATCAGTGACAACCTTTTTGCCACTGTGAGAACATTATTCTATTCTGATATCAATTAATTCATCCTAGGGATTCAAATTCTTAAAAAATGCTTGAAGAATTCTTTATTCACTATTAAAGTTGAGATAGCAAAGGAAAAACACCCTATTTATAGGTAAACTACCCTTGGTCAAAAAATTATGTAAACTACACAACCCCTGAAAACTAAGAAACACTACTTAATAAGCTGCGAACTAATTGACTAACAAGAATTAACAGCAGGATAACTAACAAACAGCATGTAAAATTAAAATACAATAGTAACCTAGATCACATTACATCGCAAGAGGGCTTGGGGGTTTGTAGGTTTAATTGACTAGGTAACTTTGTATTAAAAGAAAATGACTTGTACTTTTTAAATGTTGCCATATAATTCACTTTTTGTTGCAAGGAAGGTTAGATCTTGTATCTTCTTTATCTCAGTTCTTGGAAATAGAAAATTTATTTTTATCTCGAGATTTTTTATCACAGCTCCTTATCATATTCTAAATATCTTTTCCGTTCTCAAAGTGTTATTATTTTTTTTATGCAGATAAAGAATCAGCGTTTGAGTAAAGTAGGCTCTGGAAAGGATGTGCGCCACTTTGAATTTGAATTTGTTTCTTCTGTAAGTTGGTAATGTCCACTTTTTCAATACTTATTTTTTATTGTTATTTTTGTGACATAATGATTGCATTTTGAACTCATTTTAGGTAATAGAATATGAAGTTGGTGATGTCCTCGAGGTTCTTCCTAGTCAGAATCCTGCTGCAGTAAATGCTTTCATGCAACGTTGCAATTTGGACCCTGAATCATTTATCACTGTAAGAGTTTGGCTTATCAGTTTGCAAACTCTAAGTGATCATCTTATTGCAGATTTACTTGGGAAATATTTCTCAAGGATTCTCTTTTCATTGTGTGTGATGTACACATGCTAGATTAATTAGTTAATTATATTTCATCTCTCTAAATGGAGAAATGTACAAAATTGAAATTCTATGTACTCTTTTGTTGATCTATTCAAAATTTCTTCCCCGGTCTCTATAAGCGTTGAAGAATTTATTTATTTATTCTTTGTAATCTGATGGGTACCACTTCTATTCATAAAACAATGAATTCACGAACAGAACCAGTAGAAAAATTCATGAATTATGTGTTAAACCCATTTGAGATGGATATCCTCTCTCCCCTACCTAACTCGCTCTAACGAAATGCTTACCTGACAAACATTCTAACTATATATAAAGTGCAGAATGTCACACTAACTTTCAGAGGCTATAGTTCCCTTTCTACCCTTTTTAGCATGGACATTTATGATAGGAGGCCTAACATAATCAGGAAAAACTATTTTTCCCTTTCTACCATTTTTAGTGTTCATACCATTTTTGGCAGTATGTATTTTAAAGTGAAGCTAATAAGAAATGAAAAGTTCAAGTTTCTATGAGTGGTCGAACACTAAACTTTCTGCCTACTCTTTTTTTCATTTTGGTGATGTTAATGTTTGAAGGTCATCTTCAAATGAAGTAGTTTTTCAATTAAATCTTCTCTGTACCAAATTACCCTTCTTGTTCCAGGTTTCTCCTAGAAATGGACGCCAACAGGATCTCATCCCAAATGCCGAAATGGTCCCTATCAAATTGAAAACTTTCATTGAATTGACAATGGATGTTGCATCAGCTTCTCCTCGTCGCTATTTTTTTGAGGCAAGTCCTTTGTGTGTGTTTTTTTTTCTCTCATTTTGTTTACGTGGTGTTCAGTTTCTGTAGCATGCTCTAATTCACTGGGGGTTGGGGAGTGGGGATAATTTTTTTGTAATAGTCTTGTCTTGTCCATTGAGATGACTGTTATTGTTCAACGGGAAAGAGAGTTTGTATGTTGCATACAATACAATCCTATTGTATACATAGACTATGACTATACATGCCTAATATAGAGACAGAACTGAAGAGTACTAAGGTAGCCACCAATTTCGGGAATGAGAGAAAAAAAAATCTTGTTCACTAATATCTACGTTTTTGGGTAAAATGACTTCGTCCTGTGCACTTCCTGTTTCCTTTTTCCCAACTATGTTTAAACTTAATTTTTCTTCCAGGTTATGAGTTACTATGCAACAGCTCCACATGAAAAGGATAGACTTCAGTACTTTGCCTCACCTGAAGGAAGAGATGATTTATATCAGTACAATCAAAAGGAACGAAGAAGTGTCCTTGAGGTGATTCCAAATATTTAAATAAATGCACGCTCTAATCATTGTCACAACTTAAAACTTTTATAGAAAATCATTTTAATTGTCAGTTTGCATGCCCTAATGCTTCATTTTTCTTTATCTACATGCCGGTTTCTGTAGCTTGAAATATTCCCAATAAAGTGCAGCTTGAAGATGAAAACTTTCCCATTTACTTGTCTTTGTACTGCAGGTATTAGAAGATTTTCCCTCTGTCAAAATGCCATTTGATTGGTTGGTACAGTTGGTTCCTCCATTGAAAACAAGATCATTCTCCATATCTTCTTCCCGTTTAGCTCATCCAAATCAGGTGCACTTAACTGTAAATGTAGTATCTTGGAAGACACCGTATAAAAGGAATCGAACGGGTCTTTGCTCAAGTTGGCTTGCTGGACTTGATCCTGAAAAATGTACGTTGAATAGAACTTAGCATCCATTATTATTATTATTATTATCATCTTATTAGTGGTTCATGCCTTGCATTATATTTGTGCTCCTCCCCACTAATTCTCGAGAGGCTTCACATGCCAAGGCTAGCTTTGGGAGCCAAGGTTGTAAGTTATTAAGGTTTCAACTAGTTGCCAAAGCTATTGATGTAGCGCTAAATTTGATTTACTTGTTGATGTATTTGGATATGTTTTGTGTCATAACAGGTGTTCATGTCTCGGCGTGGTTTCATAAGGGTTCTCTTCCCGCCCCATCCCCAACTCTTCCCTTAATTCTTGTTGGACCTGGAACAGGCTGTGCACCCTTCAGAGGATTTGTGGAGGAAAGGTCCATGGAAGATCTTTCTATGTTGACTGCTCCAGTTTTGTTCTTCTTTGGTTGTCGCAACGAGGATAATGACTTTCTATATCGAGATTTTTGGTTATCTCATTCGAAAAATCACGGAATACTTTCTGAGGAAAAAGGTGGGGGCTTTTACGTCGCCTTCTCCAGAGATCAACCACAGAAGGTTTACGTACAACATAAGATGCTAGAACACAGTCAAAGGATTTGGAACTTGCTTAGCGAGGGTGCTGCTGTATATGTTGCAGGCTCTTCAACAAAAATGCCTGCAGATTTATGGTCAACTTTTGAGGAAATTGTGTCGAAAGAAACTCGGCTTCCACGGGAATCCGCTGTTAGGTGGCTGAGGGCATTGGAGAAGGCTGGTAAATACCATGTTGAAGCTTGGTCCTGACTTTCTTGTCTATTGTTTGATAGCTGATAATTCAACATACAGAAGACGAGGGAAGAAGCTCAAGTTAGGAATTACTTCTTACAAGGATTTTGGTCGTAGAGATGAGTGTGATCAAAGATGGCAGAGTGCAGTCTAAGCATCTCATCTGATATTATTTGTGTTCAAATCTTTATGTTCAATTTCTTTTCCTCCTTTTATTTTTCAGTCACGGGGAAATATAACGTTTAAGAATGGTAAACATTATTACTTCGAGTACATAATTTAATTTTTTATTAAAAATTTTTTCAAGTTGGAGACTTTCATAGCATATGTACTAAAGTTTTGTTGGATTGTTAAATGGGTCATAGAATTTGTTTTAGGTTCAAGATTATATGAATTTGATATGTGATGGAAGCCCCGATGGATTTTCTTCTTAGGTTGTCAATTTGAAACTAGGTTAGTTAATAAGATTTTTTTTCTTTCACATAGACCATTTTATGGGCATGTCGATTTTTTTCTTGTGACCATCGTCTGATCTTATTACATTTGGTGTAAATAGTCATGTCATAATTTGTACTTTTTCTTTCTAAGCCTTTAATTATTTATATCGTTCGTACGTTAGTAGTTACTAGTCCTACTTATGGTGGTTAGTGGCATGGGTAGATCCACGTTGGGGTCAGGAAGGCATGTGCCCCCCTTGATTATTATTATTATTATTATTATTATTATTATTATTATTTTGGTTTAATAATATAGTTTATTGAAGATTATTAATATTTTTATTTTTTTTGCCTAGAAGTCCAATGTGCCCTCTTGTTATATTGGTCACATATTTTCCTCCCAAAGTAATGGGCTTGTATTCAAATTCCATCGATTGCACTATTTTAAATAAACATATCTTTTATCTAAAGCATTACTATTTATATATATATATATATATATAATTTTTTTTCATTTTACATTTTAAAATTTCTATTTTTATTGTGATACTTTTTTTTGTCTATTTTTTAAAAAATAGAAATTGTGATGGGTGACTAGTTTTGAAACTTTTTTTTCACAAAACTACGTTATTATACATAATTATAGTTTTAACTTTAATAATTTTTTATTGTTTTACTTTTACCAAAATATCTTTATGTTAGAATACTCATTTATTTCAATAAAATATTTTTCATGCTTTTTTTATCTTAATTTTCAATTAATGTAAGCATTAATTAATTATATTCTAAATTAGTTATTTTTTAATTAATTATTCATAATTATTTTGTTAACAACTCTAAAATCGTGTGAGCAATTAATGCATTAATTAATTGTTTGTATTCCAAAATTGTTATTTTTTTAAATTAATTACTAATAATGATTTTATTAACAATCCTTAAAATCGTGTAATTAATGCAATCATTAATTGATTGCATTTCAAATTTGTTATTTTTTAAAATTAATTACTAATAATTATTTTTTAACAACCCCTAAAATAATATAGTTTCAGGATTTTGTATAAGTTTCACATAAAATAATATATAATATTGGTTTATAAATATAATACTATAAATCCAATTTTCAAAATATTGAACATTCTGAAGAATTAAATAACATGCACGCGCAGTGGAAAGAATTGAATCGCACTCTAACTTGCTAAATTAATAGGATAAACGTGCATATAATAAGTGGAAAAATAGAGAAAAAAGAAAACTAACCTTTGATGCTCAAATTCTTCCTCGATTCTCCACGGTTTTGATCACGAACGGATGCTGGACCGCCACAAAAGTCTTCTCGACTATTCTTCGGCCTTAGAACGGATCGTGGGATCCAATTTGAGGTGAAATTGAGGGAGAATAAGATGGGAGAATAGAGTTCTAACACTTAGAACACTATATTT
>JAOANK020000070.1:274727-289606 GCA_026257165.2 Telfairia occidentalis | reverse complement strand
AAAATATTTATGATTTTCAGAAATTTTAGATCAGATTACGTCAGATTGACAATAGATTCTAAGGTTTACTTAGGATCATTGTCGGCACGACACGTCAAAGGTCCAAAAGGGTGATCTGGGGCGGGTCGTGACAATATGGAAATTGACCATGTTTTAATAGTTGGACCATAGGACATGAATTTTTTGATTTTGCAAACTCCATTTCATTCCAAATCTTTTAATAGTTAATGTTATATATTTATTACTTTTTGATCAAATTACTAATAGAAATATTGTTTTTTATATTAAAATTAACATAAAATATATTTATTATATTTTAATTAAAAATTAAAACTTATATGATAAAATTTAAAACGGTTACAATTTGTTCGTGTGATATTAAATACATTTGGTTAATTTAGTTGAAAAGTATCCTATATACTTGATTTTTAAAAAAATATATACTTTAATTAAAAGAAACAATCAGTAAAACTACAAAATTAATAAACCTTTCAAATTCATATATGGTATAACATAGAAAATATATGAATTAAAAATGCTATTACAATAAACAATAGCAGTTTTAGATAACCGAGCATACTTAACTAGTTAAGATACATATATATATTATCAACTAACAAGTGGGCGATTTAAACCTCACGTGCCTATGTTATTGAACTAAAAAAAATAATTTTGTAAAATAAAATGAGAAAAACACTTTTATCTAAAATTTTTAAATTCACAGTGAGATGGAAATATTTGAATAAAATTATTTTAAATACACTGAAGAAATAATTATAACCTTTTTCCTCAAAAAAAGAAAAAACAATAAAACGAACAACCTTTAAAAGATTTAAAAACAACATAATTGAAATTAGGAATTAAACTATATATTTGATTATTTTTCCTCATAGAGGAAGTTGGAAGAAATAAATAAATCGTCAATCGTTGATGCAAATCAGAGTCCAATCTTGCTGAGATGGCAGAATCTCAATGTAGAAACAAAGCAACAAATCCTATAAATGATCACACACAATTATTTCTCCATGGCAAAAAGGAAAAACCCTTAGTCGCATTAGGTCTTCTTTCTAAGCCGCAGCGGCAGCAGATCCTTTCGCTCTCTGTTACATTTCAGAGTCCCCTCGTCCTCCTTCCAGGTGACTTCTTCTAACTAGGGTTTCTTAATTTTCTTTATGATCGGCTGTATTATGTAATTGTTTGTTCCTTTCTGTGTCGAGTTTTTCAGCTATGGAGTTTGTTAGATTCATCACTAGTTTTTCCGTTTGTTTTCTTTTTCATATTCCCTCAAGTGTTTTTTTTCTTTTCATTTTCGGAGAATTAAATGGATGATAGATTGATTCTGTTTACTGTCTTTGTATGGTTATCGAAAATCTGATGAGGGGTTTTGGTAATCTGCGTAGTGGTTGATGAGAAAGAGAAATATTTTTTGTTTGGGCTGTTTAAGGTTATATGTTGGTCGGGACGATCATGGTTTGTAAGCTTCTAGCTACCTGATGTTGAATATGCATTTTCCAATAATGTAGGTCACAAGATATGAATTTTTATGTTTTAATTTATTTTTGTGTGTGAACCGGGAGGGGTAAAGGGACAAGAGGACAAACAGCGAAGAATGGATATGCCATTTTCTAATTTACAACCATGGTAGAGTTACTGCTTAGACAAAGGAAAGACCTCATGATCAAAGACCTTAATATCAACACGTTGAGATTTAACCATGTTAACTGACAAAGTAAAGGCAAATTGAAAGATATTGATGATGTAGAAAATGTTACTCACTTTTGCTTTATCATAAATAGAGGGTGTTAAACTCCTCAGGCGTGGGAGATGCTCAAGAGGCGGATGAGTGTAGAAAGCTTTTCTTGATTTGGGGTTTAGGGTCTCAGGTTATAATTACAAAACGGACAAGAAATAGCCCATAAGGAAACATTAAACCTAATTACCAATATACCTCCCAAACTTCCTCCCTGACCTCTCAACCTCTCTGGGTTGAGAAACTCATTGAGCTTAGAAAAAGGGTCAGGTTGAAGTTGAAGAACCTGAGTTTTTCTGTCTTATGCATGTTGAAGAATCTGAATTTGGTTTGATGAGAATGATTTCTTTTAGTGTTACTATATCTTTTCAGTCCTTTCTTTTGTTGGGTATTTTTGCATTGTTTTTGGATCAATTTTATCTATGCGTGACTGAGTATAAAGGCTTCTGATTTAGGCATTATGTCTATAAATATAAGATTGTAGATCTTTATTTTCTGTCTGTCTGATGCATCTTGAAGAATCTGAGTTTGGTTTGATAAGAATGATTTGTTTGAGTGTTATTTTACCTTTTCACTCGTAGTGTAGTTTCTTTTGTTGGATATTTTTACTCTAAACATTACGCATTTGAAGATACTCCTTTATCAGTCAATATAATGGTGATCTTTTAGCGTTCTGTATGGGGTCAATCGAAGTTTTGGTTCGGTTGTTGCTCGGATTTGCAGAAGAAATTCGTTTTCTATTTTTTATATATCCTATTATCAGTATTAACAAAGTGGTTTCTACTTTACATCCTAGAATTGAATGAAATCATAATATTGTTCTTTTTCTTCTTAAATTTCTCTCTCTTCTCCTTGTATTTTTATTGAAATTGACTATTACTTCTGGTCTGTTAGAGGTAAACAATGAAGCACAACAATGTCATCCCAAGCGGGCACTTTAGGAAGCACTGGCAGAACTACGTCCGAACTTGGTTCAATCAACCTGCTAGGAAAACCAGAAGAAGAAATGGTCAGTGCTATTTGTGTTTTGTATGTTTTCTTGCTTTTGTCTTAATGAGACTCTCCTCATTACTCCAGCTTAGAATTTGCTTAAGATATTGGATTCTGACTATCAACTTGGCAAAAATTACAATCAGCTCGTCAGGGGAAAGCTGTGAAGAATTTTCCCCGCCCAACTGCTGGACCGCTCCGTCCCATTGTTCATGGGCAGACATTGAAGTACAACATGAAAGTGAGGGCTGGTAGGGGATTTTCTCTGGAGGAGTTGAAGGTATTCAGCTTTTTTCCCCGTCTATTCCCCCTTTTAATGTCTTCAAGTAGGCAATGAATGTTAATTGGTTATCAATGTTATTCAGCTATGGTTTCAGCCTTCATCCACATAAAACTTAATCTTCTACTTTGCTTTATATTTTATGCATCTAGATCATGTTCTTTTGTCATTGGAAAGGTTTTTTTTTTTTTTTTCTCTTTTAGATTAAGATTTTATGGATATAGATCGTTTACATGGTGTCTTAACTATTGATCATTTGCTTCCCAGGCTGCAGGTATTCCCAAGAAACTAGCACCAACAATTGGAATAGCAGTCGACCATCGCAGAAGGAATCGCTCTCTTGAAAGTCTACAAGCTAATGTGCAGAGGCTGAAGACATACAAGGCCAAGGTGGTCGTTTTCCCAAGACGTGCCCGTAAATTCAAGGTCACTTTATCTATAATAATAAGGCTTTGGTTAAATTTTATCATTTTCGCTCCATGTACTTGAGGTTTCATATCAACATTTTGTTTGTAGGCTGGTGATTCTACTCCAGAGGAGCTTGTAAATGTCACCCAAGTCCAAGGACCATACCTGCCTATTGGACATGAGAAGGTGACTGTCGAGCTTGTGAAGATCACCGAGGAGATGAAATCATTCAAGGCATACGACAGGCTGCGTGTTGAGAGGATGAACGAACGGCATGTTGGTACTCGATTGAAGAAGGCAGCAGAGGCTGAGAAGGAAGATAAGAAGTAGGCCTGCTAGAACAACTGCTTAGAGGTCTTCCTATTTTTATAGTTTTTGATTTGTTTTTTCCCTTCAATTTTGGATTTGACATATCTCTTGGACTTCATTTGGTAGGTAAAAGTTCTGAGTTCATGGATTCTCTATGGTTAATGACGTTGGTTTTGTATTATCGGTACTCAGTCGTGGTTTATTGCATCCGAATAGCTTTTTTGCAATCTTTGCATTTGGGTTGATGAAATTCCTGCATCTTTGGGCGCTGGGTCGAACCTGAACGAATTCTCTCCATTGGATACAGTTTTGGGTGTGTAAGACAGAGTCCCAATTTTCAATAAAGTCTTCAAAACTAGCTTCTTACAAAACAAAATTCTCTATAAGCTATAAACTAACGTATATGAAGAAAGAACTAGGTACTTGTTCTCTTCATATGTTGATCGGTTTTACGGTATATTGTGAATAAGGGAACTAGGAACAAGCTCTTTTACTATTGGAAGAGCTAACAAATGAATACGATCTCTTGGTGGTTATTAAAATATTTGTTTTAGTTGGTTTGATTTGAATACATTTTGTTTGTTCTGATTGGAATGGATGAGTTTTAGTCAATTTGGTGGATCGTCTTGAGGTTTGAGTTTAGTGTCCATTTGGTCAAATGGATACTTTAGTCCATGAAGTTTGGAAAATAGTTTTAAATAGTCTTTGAGTTAATTACCATTTGTTTGATGGATAGAAAATGATGTGGCAAAACTTATATGATAATTTTTTATTAATTTTGTATTGTTTTAACCTATGTGGCTAAAAAAATTCTCTTTCTCCTTCCTCTCTCTTCATTCTCCTCCTCAGACAGTTGCTGTTGTGAGAAAACAAAACAAGGTTGGATAAGCAAGCTAGTTAATGATAAGAAACAATTTTTGTGATTGTCTTGAACCAGAGAAGAAGAAGAAAGAAAATAAAAAAAAGGATCGGTATTAAATAAATTGATAATAAATTTTTTAACCTACTAGTTGATAAAAATCAATTTTTGCTAGTTGGTGATAAAAATCAATTTTTTGCAAATGTCCTCTTTGGCGGTGAGCGATTGCTGGAGGAAGAGAGGAAACTAGAATAAAGAAGAAAGAAGGAAATAGGGAGGGGAAAAAAATTAGATAAAAATTTGCAACTTCAACTCAAGGACTATTTAGAATTATTTTCTAAACCTTAGAGACTATAGTGTTTATTTTAAAACCTCAGGGACTAATTAGACACAAACCTCAAACTTCAGGGACTAAAAGTGTATTTTACTTTTTTTTTTTTAATTCAACAACATGTGGGAGTAGGGAGTCACGACCTTTTGGTTGTAGAGATACGTCTTAATCATTTGAGCTATGCTCGGTTTGATGACTATTCAATTCGGTTTGGTTGTTAAAGAAGTTCAGAGTGGCCAAACTGAACATGACTCAACTGGTTACGACATTTCTCCTCGATCAAAAGGTCGTCGTGGGTTTGAAGCATCCCACTCTCACATGTTGAAGCAAAAAAAAAAGAAGTTTTGAGTGAAACCTATCAAGTAAGAGAAATGTTTGGTCAATCGATTTACTTTTTGGGATGGTCATTTTTTTTTTTTTTTGAATGAAGTATTCTCACTTCAGCTTAATCTAAGCTGCAAATTGCTTTGTTGAATTCTGATTAGTATGCACTAAAGCTTGCACTAAGTTATAATACGTATGGCTTTACCTCAGATTACTTTTATGTTTTATAAAGCTTTTTGTTGAAGTTTAGTTCTAAAAGAAATTGGAAATAACCTTTGAGAATACATTCTTTTTTAGCCATATGTACCCTCTTAAAAAAAACAAAAATAGGAAAAAGCACTTACGCAAGCTCACTAGTATTTGAGGACACTTCTTTTTTGTAATAAACACACCCCTCTTCCCTAATAATAATAAAAAAAAATAGAGAGATCAGATGCAAAAAGAAAGATAAAGTGAAAAATGAAATGATTGAAGCCTAGATTGTTAGCCTCCCCAAGGTAGGTGGCTTCATAGAAAGATGTTGCTATTCTAAAGCTAAGGGGGCTAAATCAGAAGGGTAGTTTAAAGGGAACCGAGTGTAACCTTGAGGAATTCAAGCTGGAAGCTAGGGTGGCTTCATAAAAAGATGTTGTCATGCCAAGAACAAAGTTTGGATTTGAAGAGGATCTCTTTCTATAAAAAAAATAAAAAAAAGAAAGAAAAAGCTATAGAGTTGATTCCCTTCTTAGCTAAAGGTAGTTGTTGCATAGCAAAGTGAAGTTAAAATAAGCAATAATAACCAAGCTAAGGTGTGCAAGTGTACATAGTTAGCATCAAGTGACAAGTATTTATAACGTCTCCATAAGGATTAAAGCCAGATTTTAACTTACCTAAACTTAACCTTTTACTGAATAATTTGTAACCAAGAATAATTATTTAAACTAAATACTGAATGAAATTAAATGACTGAATAAAATAAATACTTCTCGAAACTGTAGTAATATGGATGAAATATGTTCAGATTAAGGTATAATGTTATTTTTCTGAAATTGAATGCTGAAGCAATAATCTTGTAGAATCAATTCAAATAACAATAGTCTTGGAATCCTACCAGATTTCTTAAATATCTTAGATTAACTCTCATTAACCTATATGAGTTCAACCTATAGTATTTTGTGCATTAGGTGAGTGCTTATCCCCAACCTCCTCGCTTAGACTGACCTAATCAAGAGGCAAATGTGTTTTAAATGCAATCTACTTTTCTTTGTTGTTTTCCAAAACTTAGAAAGTTATTCATCCGTGTTGGCCTGATAGATTTCAATATTAAACATTCAAGAACACTTCTAAAACAAATAGTTTACTTCAATACTAAATCATGTTAATAACAACCTCCTTAATCCTCACCTAAAAGGTGATTGGTTCATGTTACGACATCAAAAAATCAGAAAAACTATTTAAAAAAATCCATGGAGTTCATGATAACACTTCTATACGATAACAAAAACTGTGCATAATCCTATTAGCTCCAGTAAAGATTTTGATTGAATCATCTTCTTCGCTTCAGCCTTCAACGACACTTATGCTTTGTTTTTGCAATAGTTCCTTAACCATAGATCTTTGCTTTCACGACTCTCTCTACGTAAACTCTCAAAATACTCGACAAGAAAACTAAAAACTGGGTGAAAAGATTCTAAAGATTCTTCTTCTCTCTGGCGGCTGCTTTCTCTTTTATATTGTTGATTTCAGAGCTAATTAGGTCAACTCGTACAAGTGTCGCACGTCCATTGAATCCCTAATGCTACAATAAGGACATTCTTAGCGTTTAAACAGAATCACTTATTTTTGTACCTAATATCACTGTGCGTTTTGCTTCAAAATTACTCGATCGATCTTTCAATGATTTGATGACTTCAACTTCTGCTAATATAATGCTCCCTCATCGGTCTGCTGATAAAATAAATAAAATCAGTATGGATGAACACCCAAAGCTCATCCTTTTCATGCCTAAATTAGAAAAAAATTAGTAGCGTTAGGTTTTCACAGGCACTAATGCAAAATAAAGATCATTCTAACAATTTAACAACCAATCATAATCATTTTATCAACAATAAGAATATAATTTCACCATAAAAGACTATTAATAACTTTGTTTTGAAGAGTTATCACATCTCTAAACTTGAATATTGCTTGTTCTTAAGTGATACTTAAAACTCTGGAAAGACCTCAAAACTAACTCTAACAAACAAAATCTTGCAACAGAATCAGATAAGCAATTCAATGAAAAACTAAATGTCCAGCTAATTCAACCTCAGTCAACTCAATCTCTTACCTCCTCTTTATTCTTTGGCACATACCATAAACTTCAATCATTCTACAGATCTTAACCTTTAGTCTGCTAATACCTAAGTCATCAAACTCACTATGTAAGCCATCAATCTGAGTCATGTCTTATTCCTTTCTCAATATTAGTTTTGGCTTCCTTAAAATATGATACAAACCTATTGCTCCCTCAAAATCTTTTCTACCAACATTAAGTTTGTTTCTTTACAGTCACAACCTTTATTCTAAACCCCACTCTAGTTTACAGGCTCATACATATTAGGGATTAACACTCATTTTCTTAAAAACAGACCTTCTTGTTACTCCCTCTTGCCTTTTAGAACGTCGACATTAGTGATGAAGTGCACCTAAGCTTTGGGAAGGTAGTAACATTTAAACAACTCTCATCCCTTTTATCAATTATTTATTATTATTTTTTAATTCTTTTTATTTCCCTTATCTTAAGTTACTTTTTTTAGCAATGGAAAATATTGGTGCCATAAATACCCTTGGTTACTAGGTGATAACACTCAAAAAGAGCTATTTTAAAGCCTTAAATTTAGTAGTTTTGTGTGTTTAAAGTGTGCTTTGATACTTTTAATTGTTGCATGATGTAGGAACCGAGCATCCGAAGAGTAAATATTAATTTGGAGTGGTTTAGAGCGAAAATGAGCCATGAAGGTGCAAAAATTGGCTAAAGCACGGAAGAAATGGAGATGTTGGTGCAAAACTCAAAAGCTTAGCGTCGCAACGCCGAATGTGGGCGTTGAGATGCCCAAAATTTGAAGAATTTTGCCAAAACAGCTCCAACGTGCAATGGCGTTTTGACGTCATAAGTGACATGGATGGAGGTGCGCGGTCGTGAATTAACGTTGCGATGTTGTGTCTCGAGACACAGCTGTGATTGCTATCAGAACATGTCTCTGCTTAGGGCTCAAGAATGCCATCTTTTAGTGCGTTTTTGAGAAATAAGAACAAAATTCTTATGGGTAGGGTGATTCTCTTGTGCTCGGGGGTGAAAATCGAGAGCTCGGGAAGTGGGTTTGCGGCGGACACGACGTCGATTCGACCCAAGAGTCCCCTTTCTTCTCCTTTTTATTTAGAATCCTGTTTAATGTATTTTTTTTGGGCTGAATAGTATGTTGAACAATAGCTAAAATACTTTAGTTTTAAAGTATTGGTATTTAATGAACTCTTTATTGTATTGATTTCTCTTGGAAAGCATTTATTGCCTTTTGCTTTCTAAAATTTCTGCACTTATTGCTTTCAATTATTTGGCCATTAATTGATTGAATGTATGTATTTATTGTCTTGCTTGAGAGAGAAGATAGTAAATTGCATTTGGAAATTTAGACCAATGCTCTTGTATTCGAATGAAACGAGTGTCTGAGGTTGTTTATGAATGTGACTCATGCCACTTTTATTTTTTAATTGCAAGAAATTGAGTTAGGATTTATGAGTGAGAGTAGTTGAACTCGAGAGAGGAAATCCAGCTTAAAAAACTTAGCAAATTGAGTTAGGATTTATAGTGAGGTGTGATCACTAGGCCTACTGAGGAAGACAGTTTCCAAAGGGAGAGGAGTGTACCATCAAAGAAAAGAGAAATGCACTCTATTCTTAAAGCACCAAACTTAGCAAAAATTTAAATAAGACTAAAGGGACACATCATCCTCAAACTTAAAAATGCACGTTGTCCCCAATGAACACAACACATAGGAGAATCTCCAAACTTAGTCTAAAAAGGTTAAAACATAATAGATTGAACAACAATAAGATATACCTTGTTGCTGGAGTAAATTTTCCTCAGAATATAAGCTAACCTAAAAGAAGATTCATAAGATTTTTTTTTCAACTCTAGGTCTTAATGTGAAAAAGATTAAAGATTCAATAAGGTTTTGACTATTATAGATACAAACTACAACTGTCATCTAATCAATATGTCCATCAAACAAAAGCTTAAGTGAATATTGGTATTGCTAGATCAAGATTTATGTTTGGGCGCTTCATTTGTTCCCCCAATTAGGTCACAACACAATGGTTAAGGTAAAAATAGAAGTAGACTGTAACAACCCAACTACTAGGATTTATACCCACTAGTATTGCTACTAACATGCATGCTTTAAAACTATAAGAAACTCATAAAGGACTCAATAAGAAGTACTTTTTTTTAAAAGGAATAAGAAGTAACTTTTATTAAGAAATACTTGACGAAATAATATCAAAACAATAAAAGTTTACTGGAATCTCAAGTAAAACATAAATTCTTAAATAAAACAATACTTTTAAAAGAGAAATAAGAAAAATCCCAATAACAGTAGAAATTAAACTTAACGACATGAATGCGGAAGCTAGGAACCTATAACCATGTCACCCTTGTCACTACTTGAAAAATATTTTAAAAGAAATGGTGAGTATTAAGAATACTCAGTAAGTGGCCCAACCCACGAGGTCAGACATGCAAACACATACAATCACATGCTCTCATGTAGGACATATCATTTTCACGTTAAAAACAAGCTTTCATAACTTTTCTTTTCATTTCACTTTCTTTCATTTCATGTCTAGACACTTTCATTGTTTCTCACTCTCTTTCTTTTCTTGTCACACTTTTTTCTCCTTCCTCCCTTTTTCCTCCTCAACCAAACTTGAACTTCCTTAAGAAAATGGTATGTGTTTCTTCATTCTCCATTTTTTTTGGTTTATCTTATCAAACTTTGGACTTCTACTTCTCTTTCCCCCATTTTTTTCTCCTCCTTTCCCTTTCCTCTCTATTTTCTTCTATTTTCTGATCAAAACATCACATACCATAATAAATCGACAAAATTGATCGATCGACTGTTTGGTCAGTCGATCGATTTCACAAATCTTCCAAAAATACCCACCACTGACCGACTGACTAAAATTGATAGGTCAATTTTCGGGGTTGGTTTTTGACCAAAACGTCACCGATCGACCAATGAGCACCCCTATCCAACATCTGGCCCATTTTTATGAGAGATGGTTGTCACCTTAGTATGCAAATCATGTACATGCGCTCTATTCATGCGTAGGTTTCAAAAATACATACAACAAACATGCGATGCCCATGGCATCCATAACACCTCATGCATACAATGCCCATAACATCAACATCACAATATAATGCATCCATAAAACAAGGATTCATATATCATACAACATACCATATAATAGAGCAACCAATCATCTAACTTAGCCCGAAGACTTATCTGAGAGTAGAACCACTTACATTAACATGATAACATCCTGTTTCACTTCATGGCTCAATCTACAGGTCCTTCGTAAATCCAAACATGATTTTCCAAAAAAAATCATATTAATAACAACCTAATTTATTTTCTAAAGACCCAATTAACCTTCTAAGATTAGGGTTCGAGAAAAAATACAATCGAGAGCTCGTTGTGCAACATAATTGCTGCTATTGTCGCACTCGTCGACACAGCCACAGTTCCCTTCACTGTTTTAAGTCGCTTGTAGCATTGTCCCCCTTCTGCATCTCCGTATTTTTTATTTTGAAGAAATCTATTAGGCCCAAGAGGATTGTATAAGCCGAAGTAAGGCCCGGAAGATTATTGGGCTTAGTCAGTTGGCAAATCGATGCCCAATGTTGGCTTCCACCTTTTTGATCCGATATGCAACTTTTCTTCCCCTGAACTTCACAAATCTTCGTGCTCGAGCGACTATTCTCCCACGAATCTCTTCCCTGCTGCAGCTTAGTTCGTCATTTTACATCTTCAGCTATTTGAGCTACGACAATATCGTCCACAAGCACAGAGCCTTTGACATCAGGTCCGTCTCTCTTTCATTTCATTGCATTTCTAAGGCTAGAGACGTAGGGTTTATTATTCATTAATTGGCTGTAATTCATGTAAACGCATATCTCCCCCATTAATTGGCTGTTGCATTAAGTTGCTTCTGCATCTTTCTTTGGGTTTGTGAGGCTCTTGTGGTTTTTCCCAGTGCTCTTGATTGGTGTGGAAAGCTGAATGCGATCACCTGTGTATTGGAGATGTGTGCGAGCATTCCGAGGTCGGCATTCTTTATTTTCTGATTACTTTTTGGCTGCGTCACATGGGTTTGTGGTTTCATCTCAAAGGAACATACGATGAAATAAATTGTATCCCATCCTGTGTTGTTTCCATTTTTAGAAATTGTTTGCTCTGTATTTGCCAAAACTTGAAGGATATCAGTAGTAAAATTAAAGTTCATCTTACGGGTACTCTTATTGATGTAAGAACGCCTTGCTTCCCATTCATGCCAAGAGACCTTTTTTCCCTTTTCCAGTCATGGTGTCTAATATGTACTCTAATTAATGATTTTTACTATTGTTACCCTATCAATTAAACCTTGTTTCTTCTTTTGTGTTTGTAAGATTTGTCTTCTAAGTGATCATCATGGTTTTTATTTTTTGTTAGTTCCAAAGCAAACCCACCATTTTGGATCCCCATTTACATTGTGATTCCAGAGCGACCAATCGAGTGTTCAGTGTTTAATGTCATTGCAGGTATGCCATATGTTGACGTACTGATATACCTCAGCATTCTTTTACTTCATTAACTGTATGATGATATTTAACTAGTGGATTCCTCGCAATGAGTAAGCATGGGAGGTTTGGCATGTCTGTTTGTAAAGCAGGGGAACCGATAAATCTAGAATTTTACAGTCTGATACTTTGATTGAAATCCTTTCATTGTTCATTCCTACATTTTTTTGTCGCTTGTATTGGTTTTTGTAATATCAATATAAGAGTTGGTGGCTATTTATTTGGTTTAACGAGTAAGAAACATGGGAGAAAGTTGAGTTTTCTTAGGATAATTGGATAGAAAAACTATCGCCATTTGTAAAGCACCTTTAATCAGAAAGAAAGAAATAATTTGAGGACATGAATTTTTTATGATTCCCCTAGTTACAGCGTTGTAGATTACATGAATGAGTTCAAGCAAGGGGCTGGGAATTATGTTATTTGGGATTGTTAATTTCCAAGACTGTACAACTAAGAGAAAAATAAGACCAAATTCAATGGAATCACATTAAAATGAATATGCTTGTCCTCTATTATTTCTAGTGGTTGGAGTCAACAAAAAGTTTTTAAATATGCTCTTAATTATCCCTGGAATCTCATTGAAAGAAAATTCGATCAACTCCTAAAATCATGGTCGTCATCATTATTATTATTTTGTTCATTTTGGTTTCTTCAATTCAACCTATCTCAAACACAGGGTAAAATTGGAATGAGGTCGATTTTAATTTAAAACCTTCTAGATCCCATTTATAATCCTTCAAATCTAGGGTTTCCAAACTCTCCCTTGCAGATCTATTCTTTAATGGATCTAGTCCTTGGTTGGTAAAAGTTTGTTAATCTAGTCTTTTAAAGGTCAATTAAGGTGGTTTAGATTGGGGTTGTCCTAGTTAGCCTCATTAATCTTAGAAAATTCTAGTTGTGACAGGAGCTAGCTTAATCGATTCCGAGAGCGCCTTAGGATTGTTGTAAGTAGCTCTTACGTGTGGGGAGTTTGGTTGTTTGTATGCTTTTTGTAAAGTGTGATATTGCATAATTGAATGTGTTTGCCATAATTTTATTCTATATTCATCTCTCTTGTTAATCTAATAAGTTTGTTTGCGTTTACTGGATTATGGAAGTTGCTGCTGTTAAGGTTATTGAGATACTATAAACTGAACAGTATGCTAAAAAAGATGGTAGATTGTTTAATGAGTTCAGAATTTCATTGACAGCATGCTGAAATTTTTTTGGGTATTGGAGATTTGGTTATGTTAGCTGTAAACTGACATTATGGGGCTTTTTTTTCTCTGAATAAATGATTAGCATGCTGAAATTTATTATGGGAATGTTGTTTAAGCATTACTTAGGTTGTAAAGTATGCTGGAAAATATTTTGGCCTTGCTAATTGAGAAAGAATGTATTTGATGTGTTGAAATGCTAGAATGTTTATTGAGATTAAGTAGTTGGTGAGCATGCTGAAATTTTTTTTATGGTGTTGTTCGTGTCTTGGTTATGATGCTGAAAATCCTGTGGATGCTTTGTGATGTCAACAATTGAGTTATGTGTTTGTTGTTGGGTTTGTATGTTGTGAGCATGCTAAAATTTGTGGACTTAATGATGTTAAATGGGTGTGGTTTGAATTTAATAGATTGATTGAATGGTGTGGTTTGAATTTGATTGAAGTTAGATGTGGTGTGGCATGGAGGACTCTAAATGATAGAATTGTGGTGGTTTGTGATTTGAGCTAGTTGTGTGCTGTGGCACGTTGATGTGGAAATTTGATAGGTATCCTTTCTTACTAAACAAGGACAATGCACACAATGATGATCATTCGAGAGGATCACACAACTCTCCCAAATTCGTTAACTTTCTTACAAGATAAAAACTGGATACCCATCTACTTACAACAAACACGTATAAAACACCCTTATAATAACCAACTAAAGGAAGTTACAACTTCCTTGACAAAACATTTAATATTTACAATACAAAGAACCACCATAATAACTAACATAAAAAAGCCAACAACTTAGCTTCCAACTTTACCCTTCTTCCTTTGATAAACTTTGTTAATAGGAGGTCTAACATTGCCCCCGGGGCCAAAAGACACCTTGTCCTGAAGGTGGAAGTCAGGGAATTGAGCACGGAAAGAATCCAACTCCTCCCAAGTAGTATCACAAGCTGAATGATCTTTCCATTGGACTAAAATGTCCCACAATCCAGTATCCTCACGCTGGTGAATCCCAAGAGTGGCAGCCGGTTGTACATCTCATTCAAAAGTAGGAGTTAAATGAGACAATAAAGTAGGTGATACAATACCAGAGCCGAGTGCTTTGCGAAGCTGTGAAACATGAAAAATAGGATGGATCCTTTCTTGAGGAGGAAGATCTAACTTGTATGCAATGACTCCAATACGCTGTATTATTGGGAAGGTACCAAAATATCGAGGAGCCAACTTCTCATTCTGTCAACGTGCCAAAGAAACCAAATGATAGCTCTTTCCTATGATATGAAGGACCTCCTCTCTGGGGAGAGATCTGGTTTGAGCCGCCGCCGTCAACGTCGCCTTCAACGCCTCCGTCTACGTTGATAACCGGAGAAGAAACTGCCGCCTTCAACGTTGCCGTCGCTCCTTTCCCTCATGCCAGGTAGGCTATCACCGGTCTAGTTTGATGAGGAAAAGGAAGGTCCGAAATGGAAATTAAAAGTTGCCGAGTAAATAATAGTTTTTTTTGTGCTTGGAAGGTCAACAACCATTTTTTTGTTGAAGATGCTACAAGAAAGATTAAGTTTGAGTTAAATCATTTTCAA
>JAOANK020000070.1:217300-228932 GCA_026257165.2 Telfairia occidentalis | reverse complement strand
AGCTATAAATGAAAACTTCATTCTGTTGACTAAGTGTTCTTCAGTTCTTAATTTCTTGATTACGATTCTCCAACAGTCTACTTGATTCGAATGATCTCAGTGGCTCAATTTCGGAGCAGTTATTTCAAGTTCCAAAATTCAAGTAGGTAGAACTTTTGAATACTATCAAGGTAGATATCTAAACACCATGCACACATACACACTAGTTAGTCCAGACTTAATTTTGATTCCTTTTGTTGGGTTGTCTTTTTGTATACCCTTTTGTATTCGTTCATTTTTTCTTATTGAAAGCTCAGTTTTCTATAAAAAAAGATGTTGCGATTGATGGGTGATCTTATAGAGACTCAAAAAGTTTGCAGGCTAACATTGCTAAATTTGAGATTGTCGGTGGGAAGGGGTTGGTGAGGGATAGGCTTCTCATGTGGTGGAGTGAGATAAGGTGGCCAATTCGTTGAGCCTTGGGGGACTGGGTCTTGGTAATTTGCGGAAGCATAATGAAGCCCTCTTGGCCAATTGGCTGTGGTGCTTTTTTCAAAAGTCCGACACCTTGTGGCATAAGGTTATAGTGATTAGTGAGCAAGTATGGTCCTCATTCTTTTGTGTGGTGTGCGAGTTGGGATGTGTTGAGTACTCCTAGAATCCCATAGAAAATTGTTTATGAGAGGCTTCCTTTTTTCTCCCTGCATTGTGGGTGAGGGGAATGATATTTATTTTTGGGAGGATTTGTAGTTGGGGGATAGACCCCTTTTGTCCTCGCTTGTACAACCTTTCCTCCAAGAAGTTCCATTATGTGGCATCTGTTTTACTCTCTTGGTGCTTCCTCCTCTTTTTCTCTTAGCTTATGTTGGTCTTTACCCGATAGGGAAACGACAAATGTTATATCCCTTTTACCCTTTTTATGGGATTTTGCAATTCATCCGAGGAGAAAGGATTTGCGTCTTTGGGGTCCCAACCCTTATGAAGGACTTTTGTAATGTTTATTTCTTCATCCTCTGCTGAACCCTTCTTCTTTGTCCTCAATCTTTACCCCACTTTGGAATGTTAAAATTCCTAAGAAGGTTAACTTTTTTGTGTGGCAAGTACTACATGGCAGAGTAAACACTTTGGATCATAACTCGAGACAGTCTTCCTCTTTAATAGAGTCGCAGTATTGTATTCTTTGCAGGGAGTGGCAAGGACCTGGATCACCTTTTGTGAGGAACTTTGCTTCTATGGTTTGTAACTGTTTTTTTTTAGGCCTTCAGTGTTTGCTTGGCTAGGCTTGTGGCGTGGAGCGCCATGTTGGAGGAGTTTCTCCTTCAGCCACCCATTTGGGCTAAGGGCCTTTTTGTGGCTTTGGGTATTTGTTCCTATTTTGTGATGTCTTTTTCTTTAATTGTATCTTTAAAGGAATTGAGAGGCCTTAGAGGACGTTTGAGCCTTAGTTTGTTTTTATGTTTCTCTGCAAGCTTTGTTTTTAAGGCGTTTCGTAATTATTCGTTAGGTCTCATTTTCATTATTTTCTCGATGAAAGTTGGGTTTCTCAAAAAAAGATTAAATTGGGGAACTAGTTCAATAGTTGCTTTGAAATCAAAGTTAAAGAATAGAATCTTTGTAGACTTTGTTAGAGAAAATTTAACGATTTGTTCCCTAGACTGTTATGCTATTTTCTCAGAGGATGTTGAATTTTTTTTTGTCACAGCTTTTCTGGAAATAGGTTGAATTGTGGTGGGAAGGCTCTTCATGCCTGTGCTTCAGACAGTACAAACTCAGGTTATTGGATCAGATTTACCTTGGGCTTAGAAAAAGCTTTCCCTATATTTTGATTACTTGGTCACCCCTTAACTAGAAGTAAAATGTGAAAGTTTTCCATCTTCTCAGGTGCTTCAAATAAACCTAAGGTTGGCCTTATAGTTGGATTAATTGCTGGGTTTACAGTTGCTCTTCTTTTGGTCGGTGTATTATTTTTCTTGTGCAAAGGTAGATATAAAGGCTACAAGCGCGAAGTGTTTGTAGATGTTGCAGGTAATTGTTATGGCTATTATTGAATCATTAATATGGAATATGCAAACATCTCTTAGGAAGGCTAAGGATATAATATCAGTTTAAAGTATGATTCTACTCTTGCCACAGCATTTTATGCCAAATTTTTGTACCATTTTCATGGATTAAGCACCTATCTAGAAATTCAACTGTTTTGTTTCTGATTTTTGTTTGACTTTTGAAACATATACTGTCTATTGAATTGTCATATCGATCAAGATGTGTATATGGGCTTTTAAAGGGATTTTTTTTATTTTTTTATTTTTTGTATTTTTAATTATTTTACTATTTTTATGTTGGTAATCTTGGTTGTTCATGGGCATCTAGAGTCCTATATTTGTTCTGCATGAATGTAGAATACCAATCATCTCAGATCTCAAGATGCCTACGTAGAGATATCCAAAAAGATTTTTAAGATTCCCATGTTTTTTTGGATAAGAAACAATTTCATTGATTGAATATAATTACAAAAGGGGAAAACCCAATGATTACAAAAAGCTTATCCAATTGTTCATAAGAGAAGAAAGAGTGTAATAGCTAAAAGGATCGGTCCTTTTGCACCAATGTAAAGCAAGAAAAAGAGTGGCCTCCAAGATAGCTTCTGAGTTCCTCTACTTTTCTTAGAAGATGCATGCGTTACGTTCATTCCAAAGAATCCAAATATGAGCGCGGGCAATATTCAGCCATAAAACTTCCTTATGCTTTGTGAAGGGATGCTAAACCATAATGAGATTAAGTCATTCATCTAATGATAAAGGGCGCACCACCGTCCAACTAAAGGTATTAAAGAAGAAGTTCCAGATTTCTGATGAGAAGGCATAGTCCTTGAATAAGTGGCAAGCTGTTTCACTGTCTTTTTTGCACAGGAAGCAGCAATGAGGAGAGATGTACAGCCAAGGGCAATGTCCTTGGAGCCTATCATATGTGTTAATACAAAGATGACTCAGTTCCCAAGTAAGAAACTTTTTTTTTTTTTTGGATAGTTGGCCTCACAGATGGCGGAGTAAAGCTTGCTGTGGGATGGATCATGAGCTGAACCTAGGAAGGTAGTCAGAGAGCTGGTCGAGAAAGCACCATTCTTTTCCAAGTTCCAAGTCCATATATAGGAAGAGATTAGGGTAGATAAAGTAGCCCATTCCATAATCTCATTGTCTTTAAGGTTTCTCCGAAAATGAGGAGTCCATGAAAGGTTGTCTTGATCCCATAATTCATAAACTGATGCATCTTTCAACTTGCTCAGAGCAAAGATGGAGGGGAAGGCCGAACAAAATGGTTGGGCTATTGGATCCTTCCAAAAAAGAGTGTTTTTCCCATCACCCACTCTACAAGTGATATGGGAGAAAACCAAGTCACCATACTTTGAGATGAACTTCCATGGACTCATGGAGGAAGTCTTCGAGTGGGTGGTAGCTTTTAGGCCAAGGTGGATAGAGCCAAATTTTGCATCAATAACAGAATGCCAAAGAGCATCGGTTTCAATCCGATACATCCAAGCGCATTTGGCCAAAAGAGCTTGATTATGGTGCTTCAAATCATAGATTCCAAGGCCACCCTCATGAATGGGTCTTTTTATCTTGGTCCATTTGAGGAGGTGTATACTAGCCTCTTTAGATGAACCAGACTAAAGGAAATTACGATAAAGGGATTCAATAGATGAGGCCACTTTGGTAGGAAGGTGGAAAGGGATAAGTAGTAAGGCAAATTTGTGAGGGTGGATTGAATAAGTGTAAGGCAGCTTCCCTTGGAAACAAAGGAGTGGTTCCAACTATCGAGCCGTCTTTCAGTTTTCTCAATGATAGGTTACCAAAAGGATTCTTTCCTAGGATTGCCATGAAGAGGGAGGCCTAAATAAGTTGATGGCCAAGACCCAATTTTGCAACCAAATTGGCTCATGAAAGATGCATCACAATTGACCCTGAGAAATTCCGATTTGTGGCGGTTGATGCTTAGACTCGAGAGTGTTTCAAAGGAGGATACAATGTTGAGAAGGTTCCCAATGGTATCCTCTTCATGAGAAGAGAATATGATGGTATCGTTCGCAAAGAGAAGGAGGTGTATGTGAAGGCTTCCAATCGCAAAACCTTTTAACAATCCTTTCTCTTGGCTCAATGAAAGCATACGACTTAGAACATCCATGACCATCACAAATAAAAAGGAAGAAAGATGGTCACCTTGTCGGAGACCTCTAGAAGCGGTGATCTTTCCCTTAGGGCGCCCGTGTGTGACGATTGAGTAATTTGCTGATGAAGTACAACCTTTGATCCAACGCCTCCACAAATGGCCAAAGCCTTTTGCCTCAAGGATAGCATTAAGAAAGTTCCAATCCACACTCAAAAGCCTTTTCTATATCAAGCTTAATAACCACCTCCGATTTCTTTTTCCTATGTAGGTCTTCAATGATCTCATTAGCGATAAGAGATGCATCAATGATTTGTCTCCCATAGACAAAAGCCGATTGGCATAGAGTAATGGTTGATGGAAAACCTTTTTCAAACGCTCAAAAAGCACCCTTGCAATAATCTTATATAGGCAAGAAGTGAGATTGATGGGCTTGAAGTCATTAACGTTCTAACATCGACACGTTTTTGGATGAGGCAAATGTATGTCTCATCGAGACTAGCATTAATGATTGCACTCTTGAAAAAATTATGGAACACTTCTACTATGTCGTCCTTAAGAATGTTCCAGGACTTTTTGAAGAATTTTGCGGTAAACCCATTTGGTCTAGGAGATTTGTTGCTTCCAAGAGCTTTGACAGCCATGTGGATTTCATTCTCTGTAAAGGGGGCCTCTAAAAGATCTCTTTGTTCATAAGATATATGAGACCAATCGATATGAAGGGGGAGAGTTCTCTGTCTATTTTTCTTTGCGTAGAGTTCCTTATAAAAGCAAATGAACTCCTCAATAATATCCGCTTCATTTAAAAGACTGCTCCCTGCCCTAGAAGTAATTTAAAATATGGAGTTCTTTCTCTTTTTTGCAGCCATATATTTGCGGAAGAAGCCGTGTTTTCGTCCCCCTCGATACTCCACTTTGTTTTTTATTTCTGCCTCCATAAAAGTTCCTCTCTGGTAGTAATGGAAAGCAGTTCTTCCTTAAGGCTGATTCTCTTTGCTCTTAACTCAGAAGAAAGAGAGCTTAATTCTTTGACTATATCAATGGTGGTGATCTCCTTCAGAAGCTCTGATTTCTGTTGATTAATAACACCAAAGGTAGATAGGTTCCATTCTTTAATAACGTTCTTTACAAGTTTTAATATCTGTATAAACCCATGACTAGGCCAACCCACAATTGGATGTCTCCACCAAGATTCCAAAACCGGCAAGAAGGAAGGATGATGCAGCCACATATTCTCGAACTTGAATGGTGATGGGCCTCATTTCTGATTACCAAGAACCAAGAGAAGGGTATAATGGTAGGATGTAGTTTTGTCCAGCCTAGTAAGGGAAGCAAAGGAGAATTTTTCCAAGCAAGAGTCTGTGATGAGAAATGTGTCAATGTGTGTTAGGGTGGGTAGCTCTTGAAAATCAAACCAAGTGAAGAGTCCATTTGACAGAAGCGGGTCGGAGAATTATATTGAGTGATGAATCTGTTGAACCATTTCGATGCAACAGGGAGATGTCGCCTATTTGAGTTTTCATGAGTCCATCAAATAATGTTGAAGTCTCCACCCAAAATCGAACTATCAGAGCAAAGACCAACGAGATCCCAAAGTTCCTGCAAGAAATGAGCCTTGTTGTCATCGGTGGATGGGCCATAGATCCCTGTAATCCAAAATTGAAACCCATCATATAGTGAAACAAGGAGAGATAATGAGTAGGAACCTTCAATGACTTCAATAATGGTGAAAGAAGGATCACTCCACATCATTAGGCTTCCCCTTGAAGAGCCAATTGCGTTTAGAGATGACCAGCCCACATTTGTACTACTCCAAATGTATTTAATCAGCGCCCGATCAACAGTGCAACATTTAGTCTCTTGTAGGATAACGAAAGAAGGATTATGCTTGAGGATAGCTTTTTTGATCAGGGCACGTTTTTTCCTAGAGCTCAAGCCTGAGTATGGTTTTATCTTTTATCATAGGAGATCAATGATTGTAAGTTACGGAGCTCTCGAAGACCCTTTGTTTGTTTTGTGGAAAGTTTATTCTTGTTCTTCTTTGAGGGAATAGCAATAATACATAAACCATAGTCTTCCAGCTAGGGGGGATAATTCTAAGTATAAGAAGTTAAGATGCATAGTGGTTGATGGTTGTATGGATAAAGGGGGGAAGTATATCAATGTAGGGGGCTTCAATCGGGAGGTGCTGCTCAAAGTGGTCAAATTCAATGATGGAGGGAGAGGGGGAGAAAGGCAGGGTGGGTAATGTACTAGAGAGGTAGTCCTCCGTTGTGGGTCTTGAGGGAGGGTTTGATAGGGAAGAGGAAAATTTGTTTCCAGGGATAAAAATGGGTTTTTTGTGGTTGAGGGAAATAAATTTGGATGGGGTATTTTTGGAGATAAGGGTAGGGTTTGGTAATTCAAGGACAAAGATTAGAGGGGCAAGTGTCAGGAAATAATCCCAAAGGAGATGGGAATTGATTTGTGGATGAGGAAGGTTTGGAGGGAAAAGGATTAGATGGGCAAGTGGATGGGCCCATACAAACAGAGGACGGTGATGGGTCAATGGGTGTGACTTAAAAAGCACTGATGGGTGCCGCTTGAAGTACATGTTTAAACTGCTGCCGCCTGGTTTCTAGCTCGATAATGGTGCCTCTGTCGGCCTCAGTAGGGGTCACCGGCGGAGGGTCCGATAAGGTTTCGCGAGGTAGTATTTTTGGTCGGAATAGTGGTAAACTCCTTAGACAACGCCAACGGGTTGGGGAAACCATGAACATCGTTGATGAGGCCGATTTGAAGCTCCGATTCAAAATAAGGATCTATATGAACAAATAACTTTGTAGAAGATGGTGAAGGAAGGGTTATGAGAGCAGGGATGAAGGCTGATCCATTTCTTCTGCTACGAATACTTGCCTCCATTAAGTCCATAAGGTTTGTGGTTTTGTAAGCTATTTCCATGAATCCTCCACATTCATCTCCGATGTACTTAAGGGTGTCATAGCCCCACCTATCACAAAGTAAACCTCTGATCTTTATCTACCCCGTAGGATGGTACTTTGACCTCTCTATGATATTCTTCTTGGGACCATTTTTTGTACAAAAGACGGTAGGAACCCACCTTTTGCCATCCGATGTAGTTGCTTGAGGACTTGTGCTTGACTCTTGTCTTCACATTTCATGATGGCTTTATTGGGCTGTAAAGGAGAGAGTGAGCAGTAAGCAGTGGCATTTGTTTGAAGACAACGAAGGATCTTATCCCAGCTATCGTGAAAATTCTCTTTGGAGGATGATGATTCTTTTAGTGTCAAACACCAGCACTTCCTGTTTTCCTTTGGTGGGGCCCTTTGAGAGGATTTGTGTTTGGTTTACGGATGGATGAGCATTAATGGGGTCGAGAGGATTGTGGGCTGTGAGTCCTGGGTGGTTGTTCTCCATTAATGATGCTTTAAAGGGTGGCTTGGTTGTACTTAAGGCCTTTGAACTATTTGAGTTGTAAAAAGGGGTTAGTGATAGGAAGCTCTTCCATCCCCGCTGTTCTTCTCCTATAGGAATGAGGATATGATTTTCCCCTCCATTGATGTTCAGCAGTACCACCATTTTTTTTTTTTTTTAAGAATAAAAAACAACTTCTCATTGAAGTGTGGAAAAGATACAACAATTCAAAAGATAACAAGGAAACAACTCCCATTGGGAGGAAAAATGAAAGAAAAACTAAATTGGAGAAATAAAAGCACTTCAATTACAACAAATATCAGAAGGAGAGAACAAATCAAAAACTTTAGAAGGAGAACACCATAGAGAAGCTTTAAATTTGGCTAGCTCAAAACATTCCTCTTGGCGCCTGAACTTATTCTTCAAAAGTCCTCTAATTGTGCTCAAGCCAAATCCCGTACGTAATAGCTTTAATAACATTAATCCATAAAAAAGAACATCTATTCTGAAATTTGGGGCCACACAGCAGCTGTTGGAAATTGTCCTTAGAATCCAAGGAGAAGACCCAACTCAAGTTGAAAGCCTGGAGCAAAGAATACCAGCAAAATTTTGCAAAATTGCAATGAAACAATATATGACTTTGACTATCCGAATCATCAAAGCAAAGAAGACATATGGAAGGCACAAGGCAAAACTAGTTAGCTTCCGCTGAATATACTTCGTTGTATTAAAGTGGTCAAATATTAATATCGAAAAGAAGACCAGAACTTTTCGTGGACATTTAGACTTCCATAACCCAAAAAATAACTCCTTTGATATACATTGAGAAGAAGCCAAGGAAGCCACCAATGATTTAACTGAAAATTTGCTCTAACTTTCCAAGTTCCATGAGATCGAATCTTCCTTATCCTTTAAAGAAACCATAGATAAAGAGGAAATCAAAGCAGAAATTCTGTGAGCTCAACTTCCTTCCGGGCCCTTCGAGTCGAGATTTCCCAAGATAAAATAGAAGAATCCCAATTATTGTTGAGGATAAGAAGAGGCTAAGACTGAATTATCAAGCCATTTATCATGCCAAAAAGAAATTCTCTTGCCATTGCCCATACCAAAAGATAAGTGAACTTTTGCTTCATTCCAAGCCTTGGAGATGTTGAACCAAGGACATTTAGAGCTGACCAAAGCCTTATTACCAAAATGCCAATTAAATAAATCTGAACCATATCAGCTGTCAATTACCATTCGCCATAAAGCAGATGGTTCTATTGAGAATCTCCAGCCCAATTTAGCTAAGAGAGCCAATCTTTTCCTTTTTAAACCACCAATGCCAAGACCTTCTGTTTCCAAGGACTGAGAAGCCACATTCCAATGAACCAAATGACTAAGAGATCCATTTGCATTACCAATCCAGAAGAAATCTCTAATCAACTTTTCCAATCTAGAACACACTTGTGCTGGTAGATAAAACAAAGATAAGTAATATGAAGGAAGATTAGATAAAACCAAAGTGCAAAATGTTAATCTTCCACCTGGACAGAGTTGAAAACGCCTCTATTTACTCAGTTTCTGCTGCAATTTTTCAATAACAGGGGCTCAGAAAGCCAATGATCGAGGGGAACCACCCAAAGGCAAACCCAAATAAATGATTGGAAGAAACTCCAATTTGCAACCAAACTTTGCGGCCATAACAGAAGATCGATCTAGCGGAATATTGATACCAACTAGAGAAGACTTTTCCCAATTAACTTCAAAGCCCGAAAGCCACTCGTATGCGTTGATGGACTCAAGAAGAGTTGATATCATAATATCATCATCCTTACAGAATAATAAAGTATCATTGGCGTATTGGAGATGGGATCTGTGAATCATTTTATGTCCAACCAAAAAACCTTAAAAAATTCCCCGATAATGAATGAATTCCAGCAAGCTATACCACTTCAGCTGTGTGTCCCTGTTTGTTCGTTGTTTTTCCGATCCAGATGGTGTGGTCATCAATCCTTTTTTCCCTAAAAAACTTGTGGTTTATGGGAGTTCCCCGTAGATGCTTGAAACAATCTGTAAGCCATCTTAGCTTACTCTAGTGTATGGTGATAGAGAAGTTTTTGTTTCGTCCATCTTCAGTGATACAGATTCGACTTCCCCTGCTTGAGTCGGCGACTTCGATGTGGAAAGTTTTGCTGTTAATAGTGGCAGATTGGCGATGGTGGCTGGGTTCCATGGTGAGGGCTAGGGATTAGTTGGGGGCATGGTGGGTTGAGTGGTGGGAGGAAGGTGCGATAGGGATGGCGAGCACTAGAGAGAGATGGAGAGAGGGAGACATGGAGGATTTTTCTATGATCAGAATCCTGGATTTTAAGATTCTCATTTTGAGGATATCTAATTATACATTTATATTTTTGCCTTTTATTTTCATTCTTCATATATTTTCTTTTATCAATTATTTGTATAATTTATTTTCAGTTTGTATTTAAATGTTATTGAAAATAAATTAATGTATTAATCTGTTAATGAATACTATATGCTATTTATATTGATGTATAAATATCATATGCTATTTATATATTATATTTATATGCAAAATTAATTTCAATTAAATTATATAATATATTAACTTACATTCAATAACATGCTAATTAAAGTTGAAATACACAGAAATTTAGTGTGCTCAGATTAAATAATGCTAAATGGATAGTCAATTAAATTTACACTAAAATTATTTGCTTTACATTAAATTAATATAAATTAATTTAACATACAAAGTTAGTTAAATTAAACTAATAGAATAATAAGGATATAGTTTTTGTCAGATAAACGATATCATTAGAATTATATGTCACACATATATCCTACAAAATAAAGAGAGTTATCTAAATATTTTCAAACATTCTCATAAAATTTCCAACAAAATAAAGAGTGTTATTCAATGATAACATTCGTTCAAACATTTAGATGTTGGGTTTCCAGATTGTGAAAAAACAAACAACCCCTCAAAGCATGGTTCTTTATAATTGCATACTAAATTGTTATAGATCATTATATAAGTGCCATGTGTAGTTGAGAATTAAACATATCTTTTCCAATTGGATTGATGAAGAAGTAAGGAACTAGTTTCTCGTATTATTATCATAATATGATCTGAGGTTTTTGTCTTACTTATCGATTTAACTATCATACATTTTGCAAAAGAAAAAAAAAACTTAACCATCTTACATATTAAATAAAATACACCCGGTACTCAACTGGATTCTTTTTTATGCAAGTATCTTTGAACGGTGTTTTCCCCTAAATTTTCCATTTAGGTGAAGTTGATCGAAGAATTGCATTTGGTCAGCTGAAAAGATTTGCATGGAGGGAACTACAGCTAGCTACAGAAAACTTTAGTGAGAAAAATGTTTTGGGACAGGGAGGCTTTGGAAAGGTGTACAAAGGAGTTCTTGCCGATGGCACCAAAGTTGCAGTAAAACGGTTGACTGATTATGAAAGTCCAGGGGGAGATGCCGCTTTTCAGCGTGAAGTTGAGATGATTAGTGTAGCTGTTCATAGGAATCTGTTGCGGTTGATTGGGTTCTGTACAACTCAGACAGAACGCCTATTGGTGTATCCCTATATGCAGAATTTGAGTGTTGCGTACCGTCTTCGAGGTATAATTTGCTCTGGTTGTTTTGGATGTTACATAGTTGCTTTAAACAAAAATTGTCGCAAAAAATGGTTCTTTTATTCGATTAACTCCTTACTAGAATTGCAGCAATTTAATAATCTGTAGGTGTGGAAATGAGAGAGTGGAGAAGAATTTGTAGGTAAACTGGTTGAGGATGTTATATTCAAGGAAAAGACGTCCATTCAATGAATAAAACTGATAGAACCCCAAATATATTGAAATGTAACAAATAAAAGGAATTACAAGCTAACCCAAGTATTTGAGGCACTTGGAACCTCCCCTCTCTTGAGTATACTCACTCAAGCCCTAAACCACTCAATCCATGCATACCCTCATGCCCTCATGCTCTCTCTATTTATAACCAAACTCCCCTAACAACTTCTCTATCTAATTACTAATGTATCCCTAATATACTAATAATAT
>JAOANK020000070.1:183079-197842 GCA_026257165.2 Telfairia occidentalis | reverse complement strand
TGAATCATAATAATCATAAAATATGAGAATTTAGCATGAAATCGAACCGAAATATAAAAGAATTAAATATAAAAAAAGGACTAATTTAATAACCTATCATTTATTTACCAGTTTCTTTTACCTTTTTATGAGATTCATTTTGATTAGATCCCATTAATACATTTAATCTATAAAAATGGACCACACCGAAAATCGAGTACAAATTTGGACACGTTGAGGGTAGCTAAATTTTTCTACTTGAGAGAGAGAATTAGGTGATATCATTTCAACAATTCATTTTTTTTCCTTCATTATTGGAAAAGAAGAATAAGAATTGTAGTATGTCAGCTAAACAACTAATTTGATTGCTTGCTTTGCTAGGTTTCTACCCAAAACATCTCAACTTTGGACTTTTTTGTATCTAAAAGTTTTTTCATTACACTTTTTTAATATGTCAAACTAACTAATATATTTAAGTATCAAAGGAAAACTAAACTCAAAATTCAGGGCTCCAAAAAGATTTTTTTTTTTTTTCCTAAATATTAACTATAAGTACTAAAGATAACCATGATTCAAATATAGGAATGTAATGGAAACTTTTTGAATTTTAGAAGTTAAAAGACTCAAAATTGTAATTTATTTTTATTTTTATAATGATCTATAGTAGTTGTATTTGCCACCAAACCAAAGACGTTTGCTGAGAACTTTCACATGACGTATACCTACACAAAGCCAATTAATTTTTATGCATTTTATTCTATCAACATTAGGAAACTCATACAAAGAGATAAAACTCTCATTTTCCTACTTCACCACATTTTCTAGGTTAGATTAGGCAAACTTTGCTTAGTGATACAACAAAAACCTCATATATCATTTTAAAAAAATGAAGTTGTAAATTTGTAGACAAATACAATGTCTTTTTTTTAAAGTTTAACTATGCAAGATTGAAATATTGAATCATCAAATAAAAAATATCTTGTTCGCTCAACTATGCTCCGTGCGACGAATGTCTTTGTTCATATGTGAAACCTTTTGAATAGAATTGACAATGGAAAGAAGACAAAAGGTAATGCCAGATGGATTTGATAAGACTATTGATGGATGTACAACCTTTTCTTGGACTTATCACCTGCATTACACGTACTATTTTTATGGTAAAATTGGAAAAAGAAAAAAAAGGTTAAATGTCAAATGTCCCCTCCAACTGAGATGCACTCTAGCGGTAAATTCCGTAAGAGTTAAAAAAAAAAAACAAAAAGTCAAAATAATGAGTAGGAGACGAATGCAGGTTAACATATTTTAACTAACTGCATGTCAACGGATTGACTTGTCGATTAAGCAAAGATATCTAAACTAATTTCGATAGGAGAAATCGACCAAGTTGAATAGGCAACTTGTAATTGAGAGACTTTCCCATTGACAGAAACGATTACAAGAGATAGGAGAAAAAGATAAATGACGCACAGATTGATTGATTTCGCTTCTCTCATGAGTTACTTCCTTACCATTCTATTAAAATTTTGAAATGCCGCTTACTAACAGCAATATATACCATCAACAGACTGCCTCCAGAAACCCTCCAAAGTACTACTTCTAAAAAATTATTTGGTATTAGACCAAACTATAGCTTTCTCAAAATCTCTGATTGTGCTTGCTAGTCTTTGTTTAATACCTTGTAACAATGATAAAATGCATTTATGTTCTATGCAATGTACATTCCTTGATTACAGTTATCAACATAAAGGCTATTTTTATGGAGGGAAACTTAGTTCTACAGGTCAAGGAAAATGGAACAACAACACTAAGTATAATAATGTCGAAAAGGCTAGGTCAATAGAGGTAAATGAGGTGTTGACATCACATCGACTAAGTGTAAAAACACGAAGGTGCCACTTAGCAGGAAAAGCACAAGTCACCAAAATAAGAAAAGCTATCAGAGATGATGACACGATGCCACCTCTCTGAGGTGGGTAGCATACCTAAAGGGGTCTCATAAGATTAATTGGTGAGCACGTGTGTATTTTCTAAAATATGTCATGCTGAACTGATATCAATTCAAGCACGAGGTGGCTTGTTAGCCTTAGAAATAGTTACGCAGGATGACGTGACACTCCGCAAAATGAGGTGGAGAGGTTTGGCCATGGATAAATATCCCTAGCACCAAGATCAAAGGTATGCAATGTACCCGAGCAAACTCATACTTCTACAGTTTCTTGAATCCAAAATCTCTTAGACATTGGAGGATACTTGGCCGATCTCACGGTCACAACTTTTCAAACCGTGCAGCGGCATAATCATTCTTCCTCGATCGAGCTTCTCTAAACTTGCATCACGATGTCATCTTGAACGTTCACACGACTAACCACACGCAAAAGTTTCTTTCGCTCATTGTTGGCTTAGTCTCGCAAGTAAAGGTTCGCAATTACGCATGCAACTTGACTTATTCTCGGCAATGCACGTCGCCTCTACGTGCATTTCTTCACTTTCGCGACTCTAGCCGACTTACCTCTACTCTAGGCCCAGCCCCCACGACTTAACCTTGCCTCTAAAAACTTTGTCGCATCTTTTCTATTCATCTTGGTACCCAACAACACGATTGTGACGCTTCAACATCACTCTCAAACTTTATCGGGACTCATTCAAACCCTCCGCTAGATCAAAATGGCCTTATAAACCCTTACTGGGGCTTACCGGGTGAAAGCAACACTTACCGAGGTCTACCAGGGCATAATAACTCTTATCGGGCTCTATCAGACGATTTTGATGCCTATCGGACTCTACCGAGCCATTACAATGCCTATCAGACAAGTATTGTGTCAGCCAGATACTATCAAGCCTTACTGATGCCTTTGAATGCCACCCTGAGCATCAGGATGTCATTTGCCTTCTCTCTTCGTTCGCACACCCTTATCAAGAACCAACACATGGGTTCGTACTTTCTACCGAGACTATCCGAACATCCATCCACCCGAACACTATCGAGGTATGATGACTCTTGCAGCCATACCATGTCACTCGAGCATACCGTGTCGGAGCTTGGGTGCATATCCGAACCTCTGACCCATTAGAGAAGGCGCAATGTCGGCACACTTGTGCCACCCGACACTGTCCTTGAGCTTCACATCCTCGAAGGAAGATGCCTAAGACACTTGTATTGCAACGCTCATCCACGTCATGACACACGCATGTGCCATAGGGTGGCTCACTTAAGCCATAGCTAGGCCTAGGGGTGATGGAAAGCCAACATCATGCCCTCTAAAGGTGCGTTCTGAGGTATATTTGGTCTAGCAGGCTTGAACGTCATAAGTGGCGAGGAGTCACTCACCAGCATGGAGCGCACATTTGATCTTTGTTTCACTTTAAACTTTGTGTGCTTGAATATCTCACTAATATGCATCTAACCCTAGAGCCACTCATCAAAACTCACGACGTAACCCCGACTTCTAGGGTCATGGCCTGGGGCTTGTTCTTGGTGTGTTAGGTGATGCATCATCCTCCTTGGTCGCATCACAACACTTCTATTCCAACCCTTACTTTGGCCTGTCGGGCGACGCTTCATGTCGTCACACGATTGCTTGACACTTGTACTCTTCGTGGTGAGTCTCAATCCACTCTCTTAATAGTAGGGTTGAGATAGTTGGCACCACACCAGTGTCAAGTCACTCTTGCAAAAAACCTCAACTTGTGGAAAGGACGTTGTCTCAGCTCGCGACTTCTATACAATTTTACCAAGATTGTACTTCACCTAAACAGTTATCATTGCCTTGCGCCAACTAGCAGATTGTCTATATCTCTAGATATGTAACTTTTGATGAATTCACTCCCTAATTAAACCAAGACCCTTGGGTCTTGAATCTCAAATTTCACCCTCCAAAAATTCAACATACATACATTGGCTGTATTCTACCATTGTAATCGCAAATAATCTTTTCTACACAAAAAAACTACATATGCTCAAACCAAGCCAGTGATGCAACTCAAAGTGACCAATCAGAAACTCAACCAACTAAATCTGCGCCTTGCACTAGCTAGCTCTTTCCATACACCCTTGGATTTCATTTCATAGCTCAAACACTTGTGTCTTGGGCTTCCATTGCAAGCAGATAACAATGAGCCAATTTCTTCCGTCAATTTTTTATACGTTAGTTTGATTCATCTTCAAACAATTTGCAGTTTCGAGAAGAGAAGATTCTTACCTTCGTTTCTTATTTCTAGAAAACTTGTGTCTTTGGCAGCTCAAATGCAGAACAGCTCTCTATAAGACATTTACTCTAAAAGATCTAGGGTTGCTGAGATGCTCTCTATTGAAGTCCTTTATTCAGCTAAGGGTAGTATACTTTTGTTCCAATCAAAGTATTGTCCTAACTGGCCGAAGAAATTTTAAAAAGAATTGCTTGAAGCTAAGCCCACATCAACTCTGATGGCAAATGGCTCGACTATCTCAACTAGAAAGAAAGGTTGTTTTTGTAATCTTCATTTGTACAAATATATTGTTGGTGCTTCCTTTAAAATGCAACTAGCACGTTCAATGAAGGCTATCTAAAAAAATACTACATTACTACGTAATGCACTCAGCAGGTCCATGATACAAGGCTCCTGTCTTGCAGTGTAAATACTATTAATCTAAGTGCAAATTTGGTTGCCAACCTAAACATAACTCAAGTACGGTTCAGATATCAATACCTCTTATTATAAATCAAGTTTAAGCCTCCTCTTCATTTGTACAGCAATATCATAAAAGAAATGCAAATCTAGTTTAATATTCAAGAACAAACCATGATATTTATTTTGTTAGATCTCAGTCTTCAGAAGAAATTGTTTGTTTGGCATCTTCCTACAAGTGCTCAAGCGGCAGATGTAATTACCCAAACCAGTTTTTGCCGTAAGCTTTCATTAGATGGCTGACAAACTCAATGTTATGTCCTCTTAAGCCATCTTATTGAGAGGTGCCAAGAAAGCTCTGTTTAAACTTGCAGTTGAACATTCTGTAATTTATAAGCGAATGAATGATGATCTAAGTTTTGCTAGTGATCACTCTTTTGAACACTCACAAATATTTTTTAACTTATAATTCATCCAAATTTGAGACTACTACGAGATTCAAGCATACAATCAGAGAAAGAGAACCAGAGAATCATATTCCTGAGAGCTATAGTGTTGATGCATCTATATTTAACAAGAAAATATATCCAATTTTGGGTTGATGTTTCATTCATACAAGTATAAATCTTAATGAAACCATGTAAACCTAAAGAAGAAGGACAATAATGTTCTCTCAGTTCAAGTTGTCAAGTGGCAACTCACTCAAAAGGCAGCGAGAAAAACAGCCAGGCCAAGAAAAATTTTAAAAAATCAACAAAACTAACATAACAAAATCATAGCAAAACCAACTCATGCCGTCTATTTAGGTTGCTCTACTAACCGGAACAAAACCTTCAAGGAAAATTTTCTTTTCTGAAAAGAAAACTTGGGATTTATCAGAAGATGAGATGGAAAAACTTAACTCTCGAGGGCTCAACCTTCAGTAGTTGAGATTTTGACAGTGTCAATCCGCTCATCCTCTGCCAGGATCGACCAGTTCGGTGATTGCACTGCTCGTAACCAACGAAAATCATCAACTTTCTCCCAGTTCCCTGTCTCCTCGCCGAGGCTCGCATCCCTTAGATCTTCTTCAATCCCTTCGTAGATCACACAATATGGCGCGAATCGCACGCTGCTGCTATCTTCAATGATCGGCCTACTTCTCACTCTGAGATAGAAATCGCTCCTTTTCGCATTGTGAATCCGAATTTGATGGGAGGCCATAACAAATGTACACCCCTCGACGTCATCGATCAGAATTGACCCCATTACAGGTCCCGTATAAACCTTGCAATTTCTTAGTTTATGAATGAATAACGCCCTCACGCTACCGATCAATTTGACCTCACAGGAATCAAGACCCGAGAGAGTGAACTCCCCAATATCCGATCCCTTGAAATTCTTTACCAGAACCTCACCTTCCTTGTCTCTAATTCCCGGAGAATCTCGGGCGTTGTAGCTCGCTTGCTGCTGCTTGTTGGCTAACATCGAATCGGCATTTCCATGCCCTGCGTCTTTCGATTCCGATGTTGGGTCTTTCTTCGTGCCTTTGTTCTTGAATGCGAATTTCTTTTTAGGTAGCAAATCAGAAGATAAATCCTCGAGACTTTGCTTCAATTCCGTAATCGATTTGAGGGAAGCCCGTACCTCATACGAGGGCAAGAAGTAAGAGGTTTCGGCAACGAGCTTCTCGAGGTCGGAGATTGAGGCGGAAATCCTGCGAAGTTGAGATCTGAATTGAGCAGGTTCCGGCGGCGTGAGGCGGCATTGAGCGAGTTCAGACTCGATAGCACGCTTGGAGTCGGAAAATCGGACGAGAAACGACGATGTGGAAGAGGAAGAGGAAGAGGAGTCCGATCTGCGGGTTATGGAGTTCTCTAAGCGAGTTTGATTGCGGTTGGCGAGGCGTTCGAGAACTGAAGCGTGCTTCTTTTGGAGATTCGCGTCTGAAGGATTTGAAGGGATTGAAGAAGTTTCACTGTCGTCCGCCATGAAAGGGTGCTTCAGTTGCTGGGACTACACTCTGCCGGGAAGTTTTTGTGTTAACGATGATGGAAAATTATTAATTTCCTTTTTTTTCCTGAGAATGGTAACGCTATATTTTAATTTTCTTATTCGCTTTAATTTTCCAAATTTCCAATTGTTCTGCTAAAATTTTTATACGCTTCAATTCGATCATCTGTTTTTACTTTTTAATTTTGTATAAAATATTGTTCAGTCTTTGTCATCACATTTCCATCAGTAATTCAAACTGAAATTCATATATGTTCTAATTACAAATTTAATTTCCTAAGAGTTAGTGTTCTCATCTCATCAATGAAATTATAGATTTCATTTAAAAATAAAAATAAAAAGTTGTATCTTATTCTTAAAATTTCAAAAACTTTAGTTATATATCTCCACTTCAATTTTATTCCAAAACACTTTTTTTTTTGTTAACTATTCAAATCATTCGTGAGTTTTCTAAATGTTAAATCAATTTGAGTTTTTTTCTAGAACTTATTTCAACATACATTTTAAATCTAATAAACTATTTATTGATAGAAAAAAAAATATTTTTTTCAAAATTAATAGTATTTGGTTAAGATTTCAAAAAATAACTCATTCAAAATGCTTTTTAGAAGTTTTAATGATAAAAAATGATTTAATAATGTGTAAAAACTTCAAAAATACTTATATAATAAATATTTTATTTAAAAACATTTTAAAAAAAATTATACCAAAAATGCACTAAATTGTTGGTAATTTCTCTATTCATAAAGTCTAGACTTTCACCATATAATAATATCGATAGAAAACCATCAATCATACCTATTACTTTCTTTGAGATAAAAAAATTCAATCTCTCTTCCTCATGATTGTTTACTGAACTCAAAAAACATAAATTAAAAAATTAAATCTCAAAGGAGCACAAACCAAAATTTGGTTCAATCAATGTCATAAAAACTAATATCCCGACTTCATATAAGGAGCCTGAAACTGACATATTAAGTCCATATAATTCAGCAATCAAAATCCAAATGTCATCTAGATGAATTCAATTACATAAAGAGCAAGAATTATTTGTTGAACGCCTTGTGCTATGCTGGTAGAAGACCAGGCATGGCAGCAAATGACCTTCAATAATTGACGATCAGTCGGGAGCTTAGGTCGGTCACTGGCCGGTTTCGGAATAACGTACCATAACAGGGAGTAGAACCAACACTCCCCCAGTTAGCAGCATGATTCTCAACTACAACAATATTTGTACCAAAGTTATAATGGCCTCATCCTCATGCTTGAACATTAGATATAACAGATGCCCGAAACGACTCCTCATCGAGTATCAAAGGTGGCATACTCCACGATCCGAATGGATGTGCTGATACCTTACCACCTGATTAGATTACATGTCATATCAATGAATATGCCTTCATATATTAGGAACTAGTTCTTTAAAATGTTCAAACTCAATTACCTTCTTCAGTGGCCTCTTCACATCTCTTTCGGTAAAGTGAGGATAAATGAGGATCCAAAGCTTCTAATAATCTGTCGTACTTATCCTCAGCCTCGCTGATATACTTCGCCTGAAAATAACTTCCACACACACGATCTAAGTAATGGGTATCAAACACACTGTACAGCCTTGTATATATGCTGGTTACCACTGGCAATCTGGTGATAGAGATTATATTTGGTCTCTGAAATTCAATTACGTCCTTGAACTTTGTATTGAGATTCAATGTAGTTTCTATTCTTGAAACTGTTAATTATATGATGATACTACGGGTTTATTGAACTAACATTAGTTGAGTTGGCACGACAAGAGCTGACAAAAAGAAGCGGACAACTGAACAAAATACATGACATAGGCAATATAACAACATAACAAATTCCTTTTATAAACTGTGATCTAGTTTCTTTTAGCTTTTATAGTTAAAAGTTCTAAGATTTAATTAAACTTTTCATTGTTGGACTAAATTTTAATTTAACCTTCGATTTTTATAACTCACAACGCATACATAAAATAGAAAGTTAAGATGATAACCAAATGTTTTTAAAAACTCAGGAATCCAAAGTTCATGAAGGAACAGAAGCTAGAGATTGATGAACTTCAACCATATAAGCATCATGACATCCCTATAACATGGGAAAATTTCTAGTACTCCCGTACGATGGAAATTTTTTCACACTACTTTCATTTATTACTCGTCATATCAACATTGTTTAATAATGATGTGAGGTCTATGAAATAAAATAATATATCACTCATTGATGTGTCAAATAGTAAATGGAAGTATGTACTATGGTAGTACTATAATTGTTCTCCTATAACATCATTACTATTTTTTTTTCCAGAAAAAAAGGTCAAGGTTCATGATGGTTAGAGCTATTTCAACAAGGGGATGCTTATTCTATGTGCCATGCAGGAGAGATATCGTTACATCCCCTTGATACCAGACCTTGCAGCCTCAGAAATTACACAAATGATAAGAAATGAAAACTAAAGCTACCTTTAGCACTCACCAGCGCAGTTGGAGCTGAAGCTCCAAATATCCGGACAAACATGCGTAGAATATTGAAATTATTCTCTAGTACATCATCCTACATGAAGATCATAGCTTTTATTGCATCCAAATGTCAATAAATATATTAGCAAATCGAAGTCCATATATTAAAAAACTCACCTCATAATCAAACCTAATAAAAGGTCATTGAGTTATCCCAGCATCAAGTGAAACCATGATATGCTTGCCTCAAAAATATATTCAAATTCATTATTAGTAGACAATCAATTCAGGAGACAAACAAAGCTATGAGCAGTTATTTGAATAGGAGATTGTTTAGAGAGTAAAATTTCACACCATGCAATAAGACCATGAGTGCTTGGAATAAATTTTGATTGATGAACAGGAGGAGAAAAGAAAATACTTACAAATCGTCGGCTATCTCAACTAGCAATTCTGAGATTGATAGAAATTCCATGTGTAAGTCATTAACCTTCACAAAAGCTTCGGCAGAACACTATCAGACTATTAAAGTATGGTGGAAACAGACAAAAAATATTTGCAAAATTAACACATCAGTTAAAATAAAAGAGACTATACTAATAACATTCATGAATCAAATTTCAAACTAGAAATAATTGAGATAGCACGGTTAGTTTATAAAAACATATTGACCAAACTGAAAACTTGCAATGCTGTCCATATTAGGCCTGTAATTCAACCACCGGAAATTCCCAGAAATTGAAGTTTTACATCAGTAGGACACTAGAATTAAGTATGAACTTAATTACTTAAACAGACACTGCAATATTATCTCAGGTAATTCAGGGGAAGCTAGATTATAAAGCTTATAAAATGAAAAATTAAATAAGATAAAAACCACACTCAAGTTGGAAAGATCACTACCTTCTCTCCTCTCAACTGATACAAAAGAAGATTCAACACTCGATAATCAAATGATTTCAGATGAATAGCCCGCATTACATCTTCAACAGATACCTAAACAAAATAGTTGGGATTAATCACGTGCATGTCCCTATATAAAATAAAGAAAGATAAATTAAGACTATGACAACTACCTTCCCTTTGTTCACCAATGCATTACATAGGTCCCTTTCCAATGCCCAATACTCCTCTCCACATCCTAGCTCACGTATCAATCTTAGCATGCAACAAATAAAAAAAGTCAGTTATTATTTAAAGTAAGTCCCCAACTTCTCACGAGGCTGAAGAACAAGGTTAAGAGCAAATCATTAAACCTGTCCGTCACTAAGCCATTTGATTGAAGAAGATTAATAAGAAGTTGAAATGGATCGGATTTGATAACACTGAGAAACTTAGCGCCCATTTCATATGCTTCCTAAATCTCAGTGAGATGGTAAAAATATGGAAGTTCGTCAGTTAAATGCATAAGTATTTAATAGCCATGTTTCACTCTATTGAGTATTAACAACCTGAGATTCTCCGCAAGTGAATCCACCAAAAACTATCTTCTCATTCAAAGTGTCTAGCTGCAGCGTGAAGATAAAATCACTAAGCACAAATAAAACAGAACCCAAAGTCACCGAGATCAGTTAAGACAAGACTGGGTTGTAGAGGTAGTACTTCACATAAGCGTGTGCTTCTATTCACCCCGCACTCACCGAAGTTTATTTTGGCAACAGATATTTAAATATTCTCCAGCCATCTAATTGCTGTCGTTTTGTATGATGATACTCGAGCATAATATATTTTAGTCAAGAACCTTTTTCTTTTTCCAGTTCTTAATATTTGATCCTAAATTTTCCTGGTACACTTTTTTACAAGTCTGGCGTAGTGTGTGCTAGCCTGGCTGCCTTGTCACTAAATAATTGACTCAAATGCATATGCTCTAAGACAACAGCCTTGTAACCCAAATGGTTCCACAACCATAAAATAGTAACAGATTCTTCCATGACCTCTTGACGGGATCGAAGAAAGAATCTATATAAAGGATGCAAAACTTATGGTTTCCAAATATATTAAATCCAATTGAGTCTCCTGTTCTCCTTTCAACAAAGAGAGTTTCTCAATATAGTATTTAGTTTTTGGTTTGGAAACAATCAATCTAGTGTATTTTGTTGAGGAAGATCTTTCCTATATACGAGGTTGGAGCTTCTTATAATATGTAGTCATGTCTCAATTCAGGTTAGATCATTCTGTGAGGCGTCTGATCCTAAACACATACCGCAGAAGAGACGAGGATAAAGAAGGAAAATAATGCGTGAGAAAAAGTTGTGGGTCCCATGGGGGGAGGGAGTGTGGAAATGTTGGTAGGTTATTTTGGAGTGCATGAATTGTTTTGTTGTGCGTGTAATCGCTTTGAGAGGGAGAGGACCAGCCTCTCGAATGCTAGGAACTTAGTCCTCTTTTTATCTTTCCTTATTTTGCATAACTCTGTTTTGTGAACGTTTTGGAACGTTGGTTTATCAGTATCAATTGAAATATATAGAGCACTGTTAGCTCTATTCGAGTATTTGTGTGTTCTAGTGATTAATCATGCAAGTGAAGAGGTCGAGAATCCTAACACATTCCTCTCTATTGTTGGTTCTAACTAACAATTTAATATGTATGATTAAGCGATTTCAATTTCAGCTTTAACCTAAAGCATCTGGTAGAAGACAAAACTTAAACATCCTCTAACTTTCACATTTATCATTGAAGAGCTATTTTTTTTTGGGCGACATTATCCTTTAAGTATATGCACTTCTAATTTTCTACCAAAATACCTAATCTTAAAGAACAGTGTAGGACATCACCTGATATATGTAACTTTCCGTAAATGAAAGAACAGGAAAATATTTGAATACAGATTGAGGCTTGTTTACATCCATTCCGTGAAACATGAAATAAGATCTGAACTGCAAAATGCAATTTAATGTCAGCTTGTTATACGGAAGAATCATGACAACCTGGGTTTGCTGTAAAAGATTCTAGAAATAAGAGGAAAAAAAATTTGGAGGAAAAAAAGGGCCATGAAAGAAAAACATATAGCAATCATATACCTTGAATTAAACAAGAACAAAGATTACAGAAAGGGGAGAGGTGATCAGACATCTCCGAAGCCCAAATTATGATTTACAACAATAAATATACAAACAAACCTCTCCAAGTTTAGATCATCATGTAAGGGGAAATTTTGTTTTATCATTTAAAAAAAAAGTCCCTCAATTGAACCAATCGACCTCTTGGAAGACCATGGTTCCAAATCTTCATTCTGATTCAGACATCAATAATTAGACATGCGACAAGAGGCCAGTTTTTTTTCTTCATTTTTTTTTTTTTGGTTTGATAACAAGAAAAGAGGTCAATTGGTAATGTTTTATCAAAATATGAATGGATCACTAAAGAGCATGACAAGCAAAATGAAACTTCATAATTCAAAAAAAAAAAAAAAAATTAGTATGATATAGCTACCCAACATTAGCAATAGGATGTAGTACATATTACACGGTAAGAATTCAAACCCACGATCTTTTACAAGAGGAATAGATGCCTTTACCATTGAAATTGACGAAATGTAGTAAATTTTAAGATAGGATGTCGATTTCTTTTATTAGTAATATCGTAGTGATACCAACTGTCACAGGGGTCGATGTTGCGAAATTTTTTTCTCGATCCTGTGCGGCCTAAGGACCTCCTATCCTTAGTCAGCCTCGCCAATCCACACCATTCACGCTAAGGGGAAGGGAGATGTGAGGTCGGGTTAGAACACCCCCTCACTCAAACGTAGAACACTTGATCTTTTAGGGCAAAAGTGTCTTCACTCTTTATTTCACTAAAGAATACAAGTCACTTTCTTAAGGATTACACACTCATTTGTGGTTGCTTATACATTCCATAAGCTCACCTTTATATAGGGGGAGGGAAGTCTAAATATAGGAGGACACGTGTCACTAATCCCACCATTAGTGACCCACTAAGCCCACTAGTTGGTCTTTTCCTCCACAATTATCTCCCCATTTTCCCCACTTCCTCCATGACCCATAAAAACTGCCCACCATTCTTGGAGCCATCAAAGGAGTGGCCACGGCCTTGCCATCTTTGAGAAGACCATGCTTTGAACGCCACTTGTCGCCTCTTCCAAGGGATGCTCTCCCCATGCGCCACGTGGATCAACTTGGTCAAGTTGGTGGCAAGATTGTAGCTCTCCTTCTCCTTGGTGCCCTTTATAAGGCACTAAGGGTGAAATCCCATTTTCATTGTGCTCCAAATGATTGGCTTCTCCCAAAGGTTCCCTTTGGTCGAGTGGGTTGCCGAAGTGAGTATAAAATTGTGGCGCCACAGCCCGTGTGCGCCAGCCCCTTCGCGTACATGACCGCCCATGTGCGCGTGCAGAGTGCCCATCGCTAACCTCGCAGCGTTTGGCACCGCCCTGCGCGCTGGCGTCTCTGCTGCATGCGCATGCCATGCGGCCGCCCGTCCATCGGCGCATGCGTCCGCCTGTCATCATGCCCAGCATCTACTAATAGCCTGCTTATTGTGCTCGCGCAGTGCGCCCTCCTGGCCAGCGCGCTTCTGGCCTGCCCATGCGCGCACGCCTTCCTGGCGCCCGCATGACTACTAGGCAGCGTGGTCCCTGCGCCTGCGCCTGCGCGCCCGCACGCTATGGACGTATGCCCCCTCACGCCTCATTGGCCTGTGCATCCCCGTCTCATGCGTGTGCGCAACCCCGCGTCTTACATGCGCCGCCCGCCTTGTCTCAGCACTTGCCTGGCTGCCCTCGGCTCCCGGATGCCTCCCTCACGAATGACCTCCATGGGTGCTACCAACTCACACCCGTCATTCTGGCGCTACCTCGCCCTCTTGTGAGGTTCACTGGCGCTGATGCCATTGCCACCAAATGTGTGTTGTTGTCACACCGTCGAGCTGCAGTCCTGCTCTGTGGGGTCCTGACCCATCTCAAGGTTTAAGGGTGTGACAAACCTCATCCGCCTAAGCCATCCAACGTCCTCGTTGGATCCTTGCCTGCCTCATCCTTTTGCTAACCACTAGAAAAAGAAAAAGCATTATTTTGAAGAAACAACTTAGTGAGGGCTTGACCTTTCCTGTCGAGCCTTGTTTGTTCAGAATAGTCCCTCGAAAGCTATGAGTACGGCATCCGATGCATGATGCCTCCCTCGAAGGACCGACGATTAGGAGGGTGTCCATTTCTCCTAACCGTGTTTTTAGCTGGCTTCCCCGCCGGCTAAGAGAATTGGCCCTTCGAACCTCCTTGCTCTCCTCCTCTTCTGTTGGGACAATCTCGGGGACCGTGGAATAGACAGCATAGCCAACATCTCCCTGGGTTGGCTTCGGCAGGAGAGTCCTCCTCCTCTGACTCGTCCGAGCTGCCTGTCAAATCGATGACCTCCACCTAGTCACTTGCTCCTCGATGGGAAGGCTCACCCGCCTCCCATTGTCCGCTCACTTGTCTCCTCACAGGTGTAGGCTGGGGTTGGGCATACAGTGCTGCGCTTAAGTGTTCTATCTCCCCTTTCAGCATACTTAGGTCACACTCTAAGCCTTGCACGTAACTCAAAGTGTTTGTACGGAGCGGCGCGCTCGTGGGCTATCGCAGTTGCATGACCTCCCATACCGTGACCCAAACTGAAAAGTGACGCCTCCATGGCTTCTATCCGGAATAGGTGATCCTCCATCATCCCTTCCAGTGATGTGCTATAGTGGTGAGAAGACCTCTCTTCCTCACCTAGCA